>JAMKCH010000019.1:0-111403 GCA_023653785.1 Ophioderma brevispina
AGTTACTTTTGGTGAGTAGATCTCTTCGCATACTCTTGAAAGATAAATGTAACTGGACATGTAGGTGTAATCGCGATGACAAGTACCCTGCCGCCTGCGTTTTTCCCGAAGGCGGAATGACCTCACGTTGACCTATGACGTCAAGTTTGTTGTAGGTCTTAATGGTGATTGTGTTGATTGTGCTATCTAAAATATTTAGGACTTTGTACATTCCATCTTCTCTTTGGCACAGAGGTTTATGAAATATCCGTTTGATACCAAATAAACACAGATTGATCTTGACCCCATCAAATAGGTAGAGCGTCTTTATATGATCGTACTACGTAACATGGATGATTTTTAAGAATTTTGATGAAATTGAACTTTTGACCTCTGTGACTCCAAGTAAACCCAGGTTAACCACAGGTGCACTACCTGTATTGTATTCAAATGTCTCGCTTCATTAATTTTGAATACGCAGGCTCCTATGTAACAGCATTGCTTTCCGGAACAATTCCTGGTTGGATAAGAGAAATGCACGCTACAGACATACCATACCTTATTCCATCTTGACTTTTATTTCAACAGTGTTTTTGATTTTGTTATTAAAGTAATTAAAGTCAAGTTCGTTTCCTTTTTAAATGAAAACTAATCAAAGTTCAGTGCCACTGGTCGTGCTTGCTTTCACAGGGTGTGTTCCACTTATGGTTTGTAATTCACTGCCCGGCCTGTAAACCTTTATTGTTCTCCTGCACGTCCTTCCAACTGATTTCCATTCAGGTTGATGCATTGATGCACCGGTCGATTCTTGTCCTTGTCCTTCTCATGGCGTTGACTTCATTGCTGATGGACCTGGTCAGTTTCTAGATGATCAAAGGGGGTGTTGCGTAAACCGTTGATTTCAAATAACCCCAAAGGCAAGTCATTTTACGGGGTGCAGGTCGATGTTCCGACGTGTCATTTGTCCGAACGGTTTTTGTTCCGAAAGGTTATTACTCCGACAGGTCTTTATTCCGAAAGGTATTTACTCCGAATGGTAATATCTCCGAAAGTCCATTTCTCCGATGGGTAAATTAATCCGAACGGCAATTGGTTTTTTTTTTTTTTTTTTTTTTTTTTTTTTTTTTTTTTTTTTTTTTTTTTTTTTTTTTTTTTTTTTTTTTTTTTTTTTTTTTTTTTTTTTTTTTTTTTTTTTTTTTTTTTTTTTTTTTTTTTTTTTTTTTTTTTTTTTTTTTTTTTTTTTTTTTTTTTTTTTTTTTTTTTTTAACCCTATTTTTTTTTATTTCATGGGATATTTACTCCGAAAGGTCATTACTCCGAAAGGTCGTTTCTCCGAATTTTCGGAATATCGACCTTTCGGAATAAAAACCTTTCGGAGTAAAAAACCTATTTTTTCTATTTCATAGGATATTTACTCCGAAAGGTCATTACTCCGAAAGGTCGTTTCTCCGAATTTTCGGAATATCGACCTTTCAGAATAAAAACCTTTCGGAGTAAAAACCTATTTTTTATTTCATAGGATATTTACTCCGAAAGGTCATTACTCCGAAAGGTCGTTTCTCCGATTTTTCGGAATTTTGACCTTTCGAAATAAAAACATTTCGGAGTAAAAACCTATTTTTTAATTCCATAGGATATTTACTCCGAAAGGTCGTTTCTCCGAATTTTCGGAATATCGACCTTTCGGAATAAAAACCTTTCGGAGTAAAAACCTATTTTTTTTTATTTCATAAGATATTTACTGCGAAAGGTCATTACTACCTAATTTATTATTTCATAGGATTTTTACTCCTAAAGGTCATTTACGGTTTTTCAGAATTTTTAGACATTATTTTAAAGTTGAAGGGGGATAACCCGATTTAAGTGTATAACGTTTTCAATCTTGATAGAATGTCATTCACCCCAAAACCCCATCTGTTGAGTTTTGCGCCGATATTTCAAGCCGTTTTGATGTGAGACCTAAAAAACGTGATTTTAATATGTAAAATTAAATATTGGTCACGTTTTTTAACGTATGGCACGTTTTCGCGCGTAACATCGAAAACCAAACATCATTTAGCCCTAGGATTTCACAGGGTAAATGAGAAAAACAACTTTCTTCAGATACCAAAATTTGACCACTTGTCTCGGTTTACTTGGCGTTTAAATGACAAGCCCCCGATTCAGTGCAGGCTTGACTTTTTTATTATTTATTTTCATCTGTATTCACAAACAACTGGTAACGATATTTTAAGCGGTTTCAAATCAGACCATTCACTTGTCAGTCTTTGTCTAACCTCTACCAACGATGCAAGAGGTCCAGGCTTTTGGAAATTTGATGTATCTTTATTACATGATGAAGAATATGTAAATATCATAAAAACATGTATCCAAGAGCATAAGGAAAATCCTGATAATTTGAATCCTGGTGTACTGTGGGAGTTTCTAAAATGTCAAATTCGTTCAGAAACTGTTCAATATTCGATTCTCGTAACCAAACAGCGTAAAAAGAAAGAGAATGATTTAATGACACAGTTAATTTATCTTGAACTGCAATTTCCCCAGAATCCAACAGATGATTTAAAATGTTAAATTGATATTGTTCGAAATGAATTTGAAAATATCTACACAAATAAAGTTAAAGGCACTATGATAAGATCGCGTGCTAAATATATTGAATTTGGAGAAAAAAATTATCAATATTTAATTAATCTTGAAAAAATAAACCAGAAACAACAAATTATTACGAAACTTGAGACAGATGAGGGTGTTATCCTTTCACAAAGTAAAGACATTCCTGAGGAAGAAAAACGATTTTACCAATGATTATACTCCTTGAGTAATCCACAACCTTGTGATATCAATCAATTTCTTCCTCCAAATACAATATGTCCGAAGTTAAACGAAGACCGAAAAGAATCATGTGAAGGAAAAATTACTAAAAAAGAACATTTAGAGACTTTGAAAGAAATGCCAAATAATAAATCACCTGGAACCGACGGTTTTCCTGCAGAAATGGTACAAGTTCTTTTACAATGAGACTGCAGACATAGTTATAAATTCTTTAAATTTTGCTCTCCAAACTGGAACCCTATCAATCGATCAACGTAGCGGCGTTATGAAACTTATTCCTAAAAAAGATAAAAATCTAATTCATTTGAAAAACTGGAGACCCATATCTCTATTGAATACAGATTACGCTTGGTGTCACTGACTACATCAATTCTAATAATCTTGAAGGGTTTGTTTTCATGATAGATTTTGAAAAAGCCTTCGATAATGTAGAATGGGCTTTCATCAACAAGGTCTTAAAATATTTCAATTTTGGTGACACTTTCACACGTTGGGTAAAATGTCTTCTATTTTGACATAACATCATGCGTGATGAATAATGGTCACGCCGCTGTGTTTTTTTTTTGCTTTAACACTTAACTGCATAAGGGGTTTGCACTTCCGTTAGTGCATAAGGGGGGAGGGGGCTCCTAGGGACCCATTCATTATATAATAACTTTCCCAAAGGAATTTTTAGATGAAATCCACCACATGTTAGAAGGATTCAAAGACATCACAATTACTATAAAAACTGAAAAAAATTGTTCAGCTACGAAAACTAGGGGCAAAACATTGATTTTAATTTAATTTTTGCGTCAAACGATGCAAAAATACACGTAATTCGTTTCTGCATTTTTTCTACGTCACTGATTTCCCTAGACTTTGCTTGATTGCTTTAATTGGTGAAGGTTAAACTATATTTAACATAAATACGCACAAATAGAAAGTCTCATGCCATTTATATTTTTTAGGTTTACTTGTATAATTTACCATAGTTCTACATTAACGCAATCCGATGTATATAAAATATGATGACAAATCCATTGGCGCTACTATACTTTCCAGAATTTTTTTGATTAATTATTTACTTTTTTATGTCACACTGGTTACAATATGAAAACAGAAATCAGCAGTAACGCTATTAATTTATAAATTTTTGTCATGGCACTCCGTTAGGCATAAGGGGGGGGGGGGGGGGGGCCTAGGGACCCATGCTAATTAACGCCAAAACCACGCTATGGATTTGATTTTTTTTGCACCAATGCAAGCGCAACTAAAAGAGACAAATACAAGAAAATATAAACAAATATATTGCAGCGTTTAAAAAACTCCGGCCGAAAAACAAAACTGGGTCCCCTCGGAACCCCCCCCCCTCCCCCAGTGCAGTTAAGTTATTAAGTTTTGGTTTGAGACAAGGTTGGGCCGCTTAGAAGCCCATACTTGTTTATTATTGTAGGGAAATGTTGCAATATAGCAATAAGAAATAACTCTGCAATTGAAGGTATTGAAATATAATAATATCACTACTACGATCTGCCTTATGCGGAGGCACCACATGTTTCCTGAATAACGTCTCTTCTTTAAAAGAAAACATTGCGTCTACTCGATCTCTTCCAAGTATATTTCCGGTCGAAGAAAGTAGGGAATGTTAGCTCATCCCCCCTAGTATCTCATCCTTAAGCACCAAAAATAGGCAATGTTGTGGCCCTTTTCCCAAAGCATGAACTGGTTGCTCATACGTTATACCTTTGCGCCCTCGAACATTTCTGAATCGAGTGCCAAATTTAGCGCCCCCATTGGCCTACAAGCGCCGTCTATAGTTTTACCCAATTAATGTAATTTACTTTCAAAGTCAGAGCTTAAATGCCATAATTCCACTATTTGTTGACCAAATAAGGTATCGTAAGATTTAAAAATGATGCATATGTATAGAGCTATTGTTAGGTTAAAATAACATGGCCTGCCATCTAGGATTTCAAAATGGCGCCCACTGAAATCTATACTTAAGCCTTAAGTTTGAGTTACGAAGATAAAAAACAAAATATTTTAGGGGACACTCAACATTGGTAATGATGAGGAGTTCAGAAACGCACTTTTGCATTGCATTTGTAACAGATAGCAGAATTCTCCGAATTTCAAGATGGCAACTGATTTCAAAATGGCCGCTAATGAACTATTCTTTCGAATTTTACCCAATTATGAAATGTACCACTTGAAGGGTTGGTGATCAAAAATTTCACCGCTTTGGTTAAAACAAGTCCTGATACTAGGTTTTAAGCACTCTTAATTTATCAGTAATTTTTTTTTTAGATCAAAGTCAATATTGCTGCAATCTTGATTTCGAAATGGCCACCCCTGTTATCCATTGTTAGGCCTTACTTCCCTTATATGAATTTCATATTGAAATGCTAACGAGGCTGTTTGGAAATGGAAAGGTATAAAGAAAAACCAAACATACCTGGTACTTGTTAACGATCGTTGTGTTGGAGGAAATTCAGCACTGAATATTATGTGATGTTTTGATCTTATTAATTATTCTTGAGCCTAACAAATCCAATCAAATTAGAAGATATGAGCCATGTGTATTGATATGCAAGTTACATTCGGTATTTGGTACAAGACCAAGATTACACTTTTGTTATACATGATTGTTAACTTTGGTCTGATGAGAAATTTTTCTAGGTTTGAGTGTATTTAGTGCCAAAGTGCGAACATAATGGGGACAATGAACAATTGCACGCAGGTTGGCATGTCCTTACATCACTGTTTTGCTAGTAGTAATTTTTGTGATAACACAAAGGTGTTTATGTTAGATTTTGTGCAGTATCCTGCAAAAAACAGTTCTGAATTTGTATGGCATCTGCCAAGCAATAGCATTTTAATTCATAAGGTAACATCTTGCTAAAGCTTTGGAAGTTAAGAGGAATAAATAAAGGCGGTGAAAAACGATCATGGTCCGATTTTCATTAAAAACAAATTCAAATTTTGGGTCAAATCGGTCAAGCCCTTTGATAGCAAAAGCTAAATGTGATTATAAGATTGGATCGATTAAGGCCCAAATACTGGTAAGCTATGAGTTGCAAGAATATTGAGTGAGATGCAGTCGAGCACAATATTTAAAAATCATGCGAGAGCCCAATTAAATTGGGAGGAAATCGTCGATTTTATCAGTAAACATGTGTTGAATCCGGATATTTTCACACGAATTGGACCATCAAGGACTTGATAAATGCTACTTAAACTGGCCATAGGAGAGTGTATAATTAAGTGAGTCGACAACATCTTGGGGATGTTGCTGTTCATAGATCAAGTGAATACATTTAAATGGGCTTTAAATTTACTGGTATAAGAAGGAAAATTGAACTTTCTTCTGATATACCAAATCTCAATTCAGGTTTCAACTTTGTTCCGTACGGTAAGGAAAGTGTGTGCCAACACTTTTGTTCAAGTTGTTAGCCAAGATCACAGAATAGCAATGCATATTTCTTTTTAGAAATGTCCAGAAAATGAGATTTTGTTTTTAAAAAAAATCAGCTTAAAGTTTCAGCTAAAGTTTGCACAATTAGACGTTTGACCTTAGGCTTGGTCTTTTTAGTACAGGGCTTCCAATACATAACATTTGTTTAGGCCAGAATAAGTTCAATGAATTTGAATTTGGTTGTTGATGGTTGGGTCCAAGTTGGTTTTTGGTAGAATGTTACCTCTTAGAATCTGAAAGCAGAATCATGGATATATACCAATTCTACCTGTATTGCACGCGGCCCAATCGTTAGCAAATTTAATCAAAAAATTTGTAAAATAAAAATAATGTTGGTTCCACCTGAGTAAAAATTATGCAATGAGAAGGTTGGTAAAACTTTGCCAAAAGACCCATTTATTATACCACAATAACCAAGAACGGTTGCCATTGATTACACTGGACAAATGGTCTAAAATGGGGCCATGTTTGTGCGGACGTCCATAGAGTCATCTGTACTAAACTATCCTTCAGTACTGCAGGCTTTCCAGTGGCGCCTTATTGAAAGTCCTGGATATTCTTTTGGGTATTTGTTGCTGTAATTTTTTACATCCTAGTTCCTATTTGTGTACTACAGTAATGGGACTGGAAGCTAGGTGAAACCAACTACATAATGGACAATCTCTAAGGTGGCAAAAGGTTGAGTGAGCTGGTTCGAAGTAGTTGCTCAAGAGTATGGATTCAAATCCAGATAAACTGGACTGTAATGCAACTTTACTTTATGCAACATCACCAACGGTGCTAAAATAACTGACTCAGGACACTAAGATACTTAGTAGCGATTGTTAGGCATACTAAAACTAAGCTCCTACAAAGGGGAGTTCATTTGAATTCTTACAATTAGAAAAAGGCTGTGTCAGAGAACTAGATTAAATGTGGTTAAGAGGTAGATATATTGCAAAAATGGTTCAATGGCAGCAATTTTCAGTCGCCATCTGATATTCAAGATGCTGCTATAATTGTGGCTCTACAATGTCAGCAAGGGTCTTTTTAGAACTCTTTAGCATTGTTCCATGGTGTTACCGTCTAGTGTTTCATCATTCATAAGCGGGTAATGCTTAAATGTGGATAATTAGTGGACATTTAGTGGCAGCCATTTGAAATCTTAGGGTGGTAGGTAGATTGATACAAATTGAACATATTGCAGTCAAACAATAGCTGACAAATGATTCATGTAACCCTTCAAAAGGTATGCTTCATTTGGCTTAATTCCAAATATAGTTCATTGAGGCCATTTTGAAATCAACCGCCAACTTGAAATTAGTTGATTACTGCTAATCTGTTACTGCGCAATATCAGTCCTGTGCTTTCTGAACTCTCCAGCACTTATCTAATGTGGGGTTGTCCTCAAAATTAGCATTTTTTTTCATTCTAACCTCAAGTTAATGAGGGCTTAAATGGGCTTTCATTGGCGGCATTTTGAATCGAAGATGGCAGCCATATTGATATTGATGTAAATGAATAGTTTTATATATATTGCATCATTTTAAAAAACTTATTGGACCTTTTTGGTTCAAAAAATGTTGTAGTTAGGGCATTAGCTCCTGAACGAATATTTAATAAGTGGGTAAAACTATAGAGGGGCTGTAGGCCAATAGGGGCGCTAACATTTTTGCACTCGATCAGAAATTGTCCAAGGTATCAATATGTATAAGGCATCCAAGTTTCACGCTTTTAGGAAAAGTGCACAATAATTGCGCTTAGGGACTGGGCTATAGGGACATACAGAATTCAGATAAACCCCATGTACCAGATACTGGCCTGCATATTGCAGCGGGTCCGATTAGGCTGCTAGTCTTGTATTTACAACCAGATTTTAAAAATACATTTGAATTAAATTATATGCCAAAATTCAAGAATTAAAAGATATTTAGTTTGGTCATGCGAGTCTTTGGGTTTAAAATTACCATTGTAAACTCACTTGCAATGTCGCAACTTATTTTCCTTCTGTCGGTATTGCCAACCCCCTCCTGAGTTCTTAAAGGATCTGCAATTAACATTTCACACCATTTTAAACACCTGACAACCTGAAATCACCCCCATTGCTGACCTTGAACCCATTTTTCCTCATACTACTAAACTACAACCTGTAAATTGGGCAAATTACAGGGTGTCTCAGAAGAATACACCCTTAAAAAAAAAATTTTAGGCGACCATAACTTCAAAAGTAAGTTGCACATTTGAGAATTTAAAAAGAATCTTAAACCACAATAACTTTTTAACATTTTTAATGTAAACATCACTCGATTCGGTTCAGTAGTTTTGAAGAAGAAGGGATTATGTAACACATGTTATGGACACTTCTTCCAAGTTTGCTCCAATCATTTGATGTTACTAAGCCGCGATTCCTTGTGTTATTTTTCAAGGCTGTCTTCTTTTCACTTCCCCAAAGAACCGACCTTGTTTAATATTTTGTGAGATTCCATGGCCATTTTGGTTCGTTTTTATTATCGTAATACACAATTACCCGTGACAATAATAACCAAATCCAACAGAAAAACAAAACATGGTAATTAACAAGAATGATCATCTTTATTAAAACAAGACCAATAAAATTCTGTAGAAAATGTGAACGAAAATGTGAATATGTTAGTTGAACTAGGGGTGGCACTGCTAGAATGAATGAGAGTTGAATCAATACTTTAATAGGTGGATAATCTGAACAATAAGATTATTCACAATAGTGTTTTATCAAATTAGACATCTTATTTCCATAAGATGGTGGATTCTACCTTTAAAATATAAAGGCATGAATTTGGAGTGGTGCAAATTCAAATTCCTCCCGCGTTTTCATCTATACCTATAATCTATACTATATATGAACTACTGGCACGAGACAAGATGGTTGGTCAACGTTGGTCGCACAGACAAGGGCATTTGTGGTTTTCAGATATGCCGAAACTAGTCATAACTTCTCTGGTCACGCAGGATTTAGATAGATATACCACAAGAAATCCTCCTTGCAAGAATACATCTTGACAAAGTCGGTGAAAACGGTATGATAAGTAAAATTTGAACAAGAGTCCGCTATGGAAGGCGGAGAACCGACCGAACTTTACAGAACATTGCAGTCATCAGCGAGTCCTTCGTCTAAATCCAAGACAAAGTTGCAGACGTACAATGTGCCACAATACCTTTGCATTTTTGGCAATGCTAGATATACAAATCTTGAATGCATTTATCAAAACGGAAAATACACGATCTGAATCAATTCTTAGAGCAAACAGAAAGGTGAACATGTGGGTGGTTTAAACCGTTCCAGTAGATTTTATAATGCACAACCTAGTTGATATCAAACTTTACTTCGTTTTCAATATTAATTTCAAGCATAAACTTTTCGAGAAAGCTGGCCCTGATGATATGCAATTTAAATTAATGAAAAAGGATTTGCTTGATTGGCGACCATCCTGTATTAACATTAATTGTCAAAGAGACTGAAGATGTCACTGACATTTCTTCAATTTCTTCAATTGGTTTTTAAGTAAAAAAAAGATGTATTTATTTATTTGTATGTAATGTGCAATTGATGTTGACCTGGTGGCAAATATCATTATCTCATTTGTTTTAAGAAAATAAAATGAAAAGAAAGTGAAAGAGTATTGAATTATTCTCGCTGTTCTGTCTGAATCACTTTATTCAAACTTGGAAAGAATTGTCCATTGACATGTTTACATTCACTTATTTCTTCAAAACTACTGCCCGAATCGCGTGCTGTTCCATTAAAATATGAAAATAATTGTGGTTTAGATTCTTTTTAAAGTTATCAAATGTGATACTCACTTTGAAGTTATGGTCACCAATAGTTAGGGTTGTAAATTCTTTTGAGAAACCCGTATACCTTTCAAGAAATCTTGAAATGTAATGAACCAGTTGGTAACATCTTCAACATGGCATTTTTTAAACACAGTAGTTCCCATGTACTCAAGTTAATACTATTAGTGGCCATTTTAGTTATTTTCCTTTTTCCTTTTTTGGTATTAGTATGGTGAAAAAGAACTAAAGTTTTCGGGGGGGAGGGTAAATTATACAATTGGTCCAAACATGTAGTGTGTTGCCAATGTTTGTACGGAATTTGTAATAAAATGAGGGATGTGCAGTATTACTTGGCCTCCTAATCTCAAGATGGATTGCCGACAGGAATGATGTGATATGTAATGGAAAGTAATTTGGGCCCAGCGAGTGCCCGCCATTTTTAAAGGTATCGTATTATGATTGTATGAAAAAGACAACCTGGAGTACCCTGAATACTTAATGCTAAGGACATTTCTTGTAAGAAGTGTTTAAGAAGTATGTTAATAAATTTACTTACGATAGTTTCACAGTTGGTATTGTCCTCTCCATTGAAAAGTGTACTGCATCAGGGGCGGCGCCAGGGGGGCGGCCGCCCCCCTGAGAATTTCAAAATTCAGGAAAATCAGGGGTTTTAAGCAATAAATTACGTAAAAATTAGGGTTTTTTTTTTAACTTATATGAGTTCATTTTGTAGGCTTTTTCCCCCCTCCTCTATGATGTTTCGCCCCTCCTATGATTTTACCCTGGCGCCGCCCCTGTACTGCATGTATATGCCAAAACACACAAATACGATGTGAGTGTGTCCAATATGAATATACACTGAGGTCTGTATTCCAAAAAAAGGTGTTTAGCGCGATTTTAAGCTAAGCAAACGTTTATATGCAATATAAACGTGTCGCTTAAGTAAATGCACTTCCATAAAGGAGTTTAAAGTTAGACGCAATTTTAACTCCGCTAAAATACACCGAAATTTAAACTAGGTACGGGGCTAGATTAAGAAGTGTTTCAATGTGTGTTTCCGTCAAGTGCACTGTGCAATTGACAACAGCAATGGTGCATCATTCTTGCCCAGTTGATATATCACTTTAAACCTACGGAAAGCCATGATACACTTTATGCGCTCAACCATTAAAACACAATAGGGCCTTTTATACACTCAAGTTAGCGTCTTTAAATAACGATGATGTTACTCGTATATAAAGCTTCTGTTAATTAAAGCAAGCAAATCGTTAAAAATATTTAAACGCGTTTTGCTTAAACGCAATTTTAACTTACAGCGATTTTAAGCTAAAATCGTGTTTAGCTAAACAAGTTTCTGGAATACGCGCTTATGTGTTATTCGAAAGCAGAAAAAGAAAAGAAAAGAAATAACCAACTTAGGTTGAACAACCGGCTGAACCAAGCTGCGCAACTTCTAATAGCTGAGCTGGACACCTTGAAACCCAAATGGCCTGTATATTCCAAAAAGGTGTTTAGCGCGATTTTAAGCTAAACGAACGTTTATGTGAGATAAACGTGTCGCTTAAATAAACGCAATTCCAGAAAGGAGTTTAAAGTTAAACGCAAATTTAACTACGCCAAGCAAATAGTTACAAATATTTAAACGCGCTTTGCTTAAATGCAATTTTAAATTACGGCGATTTTAAGTTAAAATCTCGTTTAGCTAAACAAGTTTCTGGAATACGGGCCCATGTGTTCTACAAAAAGGTCATGTAGGGTCATTAGAGGTCAATCCATATCAATCCATGTACACTCATATGACTTGGAGAAATGGTTCTGTTGAAAACTTGTGATGGTTGTAGGACCTTAATAAAACATGAAGGCTCGTATTCCAGAAACTTGTTTAACCAAACGCGATTTTAGCTTAAAATCGCCGTAATTTAAAATTGCGTTTAAGCAAAACACGTTTAAATATTTTTAACAACTTGCTTGCTTAAACAGAAACTTTAAACACGAGTAACATCGTCGGTATTTAAAGACGCTAACTTGAGTGTATGAAAGGCTCTATTGTGTTTTAATGGTTGAGCGCACTTAGTGTATCCTGGCTTTCCGTAGCGTTTAAGGTGATACACCAACTGGGCGAGAATGATCCGCACCATTGCCGTTGTCAATTGGACTGTGCAATGGGCCGTGCACTTAACGAAAACACACACTAAAACACTTCCTTAAACTACCCCGTACCTAGTTCAAATTTCGATGCATTTTGGCGGAGTTAAAACTGCGTGTAACTTTAAAATCCTTTCTGGAATTGCGTTTACTTAAGCGTTACGTTTATCTCACATATAAACGTTCGCTTAGCTTAAAATCTGTGGTTAAATTACAATCGGAGATCGCGATTCTAATTGCAAAATCGCTTCTTTTGTGACAAATAAGCATTTTAGCACTGTCGTTCACAGGCATAGTTTACTAGACAACACAAGTATGCAAAATCTCAAATTTTGAAAACTTGGGGCACTCTTCAAAAATGTACCAGTAAGCAAATAGTTAAAATTATTTAAACACGTTTTACTTAAACAAAATTTTAGAGTACGGCGATTTTAAGCTAAAATCAAGTTTAGCTAAATAGGTTTCTGGAATACGGGCCTTAAAGTGCCGTTTTTTAACATGCAGAAAGGGTAACATAACCGAAGAGTTAAAGCAGTTATACTGAAAGGAAAAGAGAATGAAAGTATAAAAAACAGACCGAAGGACAGAAAGAAAGAAAGGAAAGGGAAGCTAAAATGAGAGAGAAAGACAGGAAAGAAAGGAAAAGGAAACATAAAAACCAAAGAAAAAGGAATTTAAAAGGTCAAATTTAGAAAGAAAGACAAAATCGAGAACGAAAGACTGAGAAAGAGAGACGAAGACAAACTACAGAAAGACATTCTGTAAGATAGAAAGGCAGACGGATAAAAAAGAAAGAAAGAACGACGACAGAATAAAAGCGAATCAAAGACCGATAACCATATAGAGGGAGACACACAGACAAAATGAGACAGAAAAAAAGTGGAAATACAGACTGAAATAAAAACACAAAGAAAGACAGAAAAAAGGCTTGTAAGAACAGTAAGATAAAAAGATAGAAAGGAAGTGAAGAAGAGTGGAAGGGTGGAAAAGGTTGAAAAAGAGGAAATGAAAAACGAAAACAGAAAGAATGAAAGGGTAGAAGGAAAAGAAAGACAGAAGGAAAAGAAAAAATGAAGGGAAAGCTAGAAGAAAAAGAAAGAAAGGTTGGAATGAAGAAAACCAGATAGAACGAAGAGAAAGAATATTCATAAAAGGACAAGCAAAAAAGGGCTTATATCAAATGGAAAAAGTGTATTATGTTAAACGTTCTTTGGTTTAAAATGTGCATCAATCCGGAAAGGTCCACATTCCGAAAGGTCCATTATTCAGAAAGGCAAAGATATTTCGTAAATCGGGGAAAAAGCCATTGGAATGAAAATTCAGGTTTTTAATCAGAAAGGTTTTTATTCCGAAAGGTCAATATTCCGAAAATTCGGAGAAACGACCTTTCGGAGTAATGATCTTTATTTTCGGAGAAACGACCTTTCGGAGTAATGACCTTCGGAGTAAATATCCTATGAAATAAAAAAAAGGTTTTACTCCGAAAGGTGTTTATTCCGAAAGGTCGATATTCCGAAAATTCGGAGAAACGACCTTCGGAGTAATGACCTTTCGGAGTAAATATCCTATGAAATAAAAAATAGGTTTTTTATTTCGGAGAAACGACCTTTCGGAGTAAATATCCTATGAAATAAAAAATAGGTTTTTACTCCGAAAGATTTTTATTCCGAAAATTCGGAGAAGAAAGGAGAAGAAACGACCTTCGGAGTAATGACCTTTCGGATAATGACCTTTCGGAGTAAATATCCTATGAAATAAAAAATAGGTTTTTACTCCGAAAGGTTTTTATTCCGAAAGGTCGATATTCCGAAAATTCGGAGAAACGACCTTTCGGAATAATGACCTTTCGGAGTAAAAACTTTTCGGATCAAATAACTTTCGGATCAATGACCCTTATTTCATTTTCGGAATGAAGACCCTTCGGAATAAAATCTTTCGGAGCAATGACCCTTCGTAGAAATGACCGATCGGAGGTAAAACCTTTCGGAGTAATGATCTTTATTTTCGGAGAAACGACCTTTCGGAGTAATGAACTTCGGACTAATGACCCTTCGGAACAAAAACCTTTCGGAATTATGAGCTTCCATAGAACAATGTGTTCGGAGTAATGACCGTTCGGAGAAAAAACCTTTCGGAGCAATGACACGTCGGAATATCGAACTATCCCCATTTTACGGTCATTCTACACCGATCTTATGACTCTGTTGGGAAGTCTGCGCCTTACAATGATGGCACGGTGTGCGTGGTACTGCGTCAGTCCGCCTTGGGGCAACAACGTTGTTAATCATTATATGCAGCTCCAATGCTTTTTTTTTAATAACGTGACATTTGACCCTAATCTGGTGATACGCCATAAGGGCCTTTGGTCAGCGATTCGTCTGGGATTATAGCAATCGATTTTTGGTACAAGGAGGAATTAATCAATTTTTAAAGAATGCCCCTTTAACACTTTAGTTCATAAGATGTTTTGCACACCGGTTGGTGCATAACAGGGGGTCCATGTGGACCCCCCCTCTCTGAAAACCACATTGCCGTTGGAATTTTTCACCCAAATTTTGGTCATTGTTAAGGTACATTAACACGACCACATAACACGAAAAAAATGAAAAATTGGTTATACAGATTCAAAATGGCGGTCCCAAAACAGATTTTATGACGCGCAGAAATTTCTCCCGCCCAAAAATAAAACAAATCAAGTTCCTGAAGGAATTTTTCCATAAAAAATGATCCCAAAATAGTAGGACATAAATACAATTACATTGCAAAATAAAAATCAAAAAAGTTAAGTACGATTTAAGGGGCACAAAACAAATTCTAAATAGCGCCACCAAAATGCTTATTTATGCTTATTAGTATAAAAACGTAATGGACGGTTTGTTTGTTTTTTCACCAAAATATGTGTAACTATCATTTTTCAAAAATAAACGTGGCGCGCGAAAAAAAATTAAATCCTGGGTCCACATGCACCCCTTATGCACTTTGTTAGTGGGTTTTCCCAGAAAGGAGAAAGACGACAGTATAATTATCATACGGTACAAGCGGAAGAAAACTGGATCTGAAGATAACACAGGTACCACAGGATAGCTTAGGGTTTTTTCTTTCAATTGGTATCAAAATAAGTAACAACGTACCCATTATGATGTCACTATGACGTCATAAGTTGAAAGTATAAAAATTATACTGACTCAAACACATTAATTTAGCACTAAAACGCCCTGAATATATAAAAACTAGTCATTTCTCATTAAAGCCACTATCAGTCATTTTTTCCCAAAATCAAAATGCCCATTTTGTCTCTATATTGCTAGTGTTATGTCATATCAACACCTTATATTAATGTTCATTGTGAAAAACAGACACTAAACCATTTTAAAGCGGTCATTTACGACTGTTTCTACGCCTCCTAAGAAAAGTCGGATCCCGACTTTTATTAGTGAACAAAGCATAGAAATCATAATTTCTTCACAAATACAGCGCGTTACGCTTAGCCACTTACAGGGGTCTTTACTATAACAATTTCCAACACAACAGTGCAAAAAATGCACTTTGATGAAAAATAGTTGCGCTGTTTGTTTACATTTTGAAAAAAAATCGGTGATAGTGGCTGTAGAGCCAAAAACCGCGAGACAATCGGATAGTCCTAACTTTTTGGTAAAAAAATGAATTTGCCCCTATTCTACACTGTGTACTCTGAAGGTTGACGGTTTTGCTGACATGCGAACTTTATGACGTCATTCTGACTTAATTCTAGGCATGTTGTTACTCATTTTGGTATCAATGGAAAGAGAAGAACCATAACTATCTTCAGGGAGACCCAATAAAAACTTTGCCCAAAATGAAAATGATATTTTTTCACTTTTTGTAACTTGATATCTGTGGATTTTATTTTATCATAAATAAAATATGGGTAATTGAGTATCTTGCCTGAAAAAAAATATTCATTTTGGTTGAGTGGTTTTCAAGATATGGTCCAACGAACCCCCACCAAAAAAAAAGGCGTCAGCAAAACAGATTGTCCATGGGTATTTCATAACGGAATGATAAGTACACATAACAATGTTTTGCAACCGGGCTTTTCAATTATATGAAAATCTAATCAAAGCATGCAGTTGTGCTAAAACCCAGTTTTCTGTCTTGTATCAGGGCTGGGGTTTTAAAATCAAAATATTACTGTAGAGTTCACTTGTGCTTAAAGGCAGATATCTTTCTTGAACGAGAACTTTAAAACTTTTAGTAATGGCAACTTAATTTCGCCACACAAAACGAGGGGGGGGCCTTCCCGGTTAAGATTTACTACCCAACTGGTAGCTATGTAGATGTGCAACGGGCCAATGGCCAAACAGGTTCACTGGATTGAGAGTACCAACCAAACCTGCTATCTGTAACATGAGAAAACTGTTTGAACTTTGAGGGAACTTGGAAATTGTAAACAAAGGAACGAAGCAGACGGCCCATCATAGGAGCGTCAGAACGCCTGCGAACATTCAAGCTGAAAGACAGGAGCTTCGCAAAAACCCATGCGCAAGCACAAGAGAGAAACTGTGTCGCAAATGTCTCCAGATCTCATTTCAGGACATCATTAATGATCCATCCATACACCAAATTGTAGACGCCGTAATTTGGTGCAGCGCAGGTCTTCTTCTTAGCGTGTCCGCAAGTCATTAGTAATGGCTTGTGGTGGGTGGGGTCAGGATTTATTCCACTGAGGACGTAAGTGATCCGGGGCCGCGTGTATCCGTGATTCGGACGCTAATAACATGGCAGCTGCATGTTGAGACGGGGGGGGGGGAGTGGAAACGTCAGGGGTTTTTACACCCTATTGCTCTTAGTGACACCGACTGCGATGTACATGTACAGTTGTTGTGATCTCTGTCCACGGGACGACAGCTTAACGTCCCCTCCGAAGGACGGGATGCTTTCATGAGCATTTGCATCAATTCCATGTAAACCGGGGAGGAGAGCGATGGGAGAGCGATATCTGTATTTAATCAATAGCTCATATACAGATTAAATCTAGGGAATGAGCACCCGAATAAATCCGAGCAAGTTACCAACACCGGGATTCGAACCAGGGATTTTTTGTTGGTAAATTGGCGCACAGGCAAGCCACCCTAACCGCTAGTTTATAGCCACGAACGCTCTTCCGTCTCACCACGCTCTGGATGCAGAAGATGACCCTCAATTAGTGTGGCGTTTTGCACTTGGCTAGTCAACAGACCACCGGCGCTTCTAAGAGAACTTGTTGTTGTTGATGAGGCCAAATTTTCCATGACTGGCTCAGGTGGAACTTCAAAATTAAGAGGGTATGCATCAAGGGGAACCCTTCCGATGAGTTTGTCTACGCAGGAACCTTAATGCTCGTAGGAAATTTGCAGGTCTAGCAGCTAGATGTTACAGGCAACAATTACCTTATTGGGCCCATTTTATAATGGCAATTGAATGGTGCGATTATTCTTAATATAATTACTAAACATTGGAACCAGAGTTGCGGGGCATTTTTCACATAGTTCAGTTAGGGTCCACTGTAAACGGCCTCGACCTTTTGCCCACCAAACAAATCATTGTGAAATGAATCCAATTCAAAAGTTTGATAGTAGTAATGATTCCCACTTCACAGGGAACTATCCAATCACTGATCACTGACATGCTATGGATGAGCGATTACCCACACAATGTGTGCATGAACATTGGCGACTAGGCCTGTTTTTACACATGTTGGAAGCCTTGTTAGAAATGGTCGTTTCGGATCTTTTTCAGACCGTATGTCAACCAAAAAAGATTATCTTGGTTGTCAGCTTCTACGAAGAGTATAGCTCTAACCGTTTGTCCATAGCGCCCTATTGAATCTGCCCAGCAATCACTGGTGATTTTTGCCATAGAGTTAGCATTATACCCTACCAAAATACCACTCTTTATAAATTAACCATTTCGGATTTTTCTGAATGTTCTATCATAATTAAATTCACATATGTTATTGATGATAATATATTCTATAAATTAGAGCTTCTACCAAGAAAATCCCTTCAGCACTTTCCTCGCAACGACGTGAGTTTTCTCATGTCCTATGCGTTAAGCACAGAGTACGCGTGACAGGTCATAGGCCTATTGTATGCACTGTGTGCACAGTGAATAGGGAAAATGGACAGTAACTGCAAGATGAGCAGCAAAGAAATGGAACAATTCATCGTGCCTGGTTTCTTCAAGACGGTGCACCAGCACACAGGTCAGACTGTAATGCTTAGAAACCGCCTTCAGGAACTCTTCCAAATCGGATTATTGGATTAGGGCATGTGGTGGAATGTACCCCTTGGTCACCGGATCTAACTCCGCTAGATTTTTGGCTATGGGGTGTTTTAAAAACTAGAGTTTACAATGAGGGTCCCCCAAACACATTACCAGAACTACGACGACGGATAAACGATGTATTTACCGCAATCAGGAGAACGCGTGTAACATCAAGAGCTGTTCAACACATGCACTCCAGGGCTACCAAGTGCATCGCAAATCAGGGAGGACATGTGGAAGATACAAACTAAATGTAAGACCGTTAAGATAAATTACTTTTGATGTTGCAATTGTGTTCAACCATGCCTAAGAAAATGATGCTCCGTGGACAAGTCTGTTTTGCTGACTTATTATTCAGTGGACCATATCTTGAGAACCACTCCATCAAAACGAACAAAAAATTCAGGTAAGATGCTGTATTACCCATTCTTTATGATAAAATTTAATCCACAGATATCAAATTACAGAAAGTGGGAAAATATCACTTTCATTTTGGGTAAGTTTTTATTGAGTCACCCTGTATTGGTATCAAAATCAAGTGTCTGAGATATTCCTGTGTCGTGCTGGGCATGTTGGTATTTCTCTCCCGACGGGGGTGGTCCCCCCCCCCCATCCATCAATTTGGGATCAACCTGTATCTTACCTATACCCCGGTGGATGTTTGTTTTTGGATGAATAGAGCGGAAAATATCAATTGACGATTGCATTAATAATAATAATGTGTATTTTTAGCGCGCGACATATCCACGTAAACGTGCTCAAGGCGCTGTGCGGCAGCCATGAAAGGCGCTCAGTACATCAGAGAAATCAATACATAATAACAGATTTATGCGAAAAAGCTCGATTTTAGAAGCAGGAGGAAACCGGAGTACCCGGAGAAAACCCAATTCACATAAAGGCACTGAGAACGAACCCTTAGCGAGACCTCATTGGTGAAAGGCGAGGGAAGATACGCTGGGCCAACCCGTTCCTCCATTAAATAATTGTCACCAAACAGGGGCTTTTAGCAAGCCTGGAAAATAAACCTGAAGGGGGGATAACCACCCCCCGGAACCACCCCTACGGTAGACGATGGTTAAGAGTACGTGTAGTGTAACCAGGTGGATTAAGGTTGCGTGTAGAGGACCATGTGGGACAAGGGTATATTGTAGGTTGGTCATGTATTTTAATACACATGTATTTAAAAGTGCGTGTGGAGTGGCCATGTCGATTAACGGTTCCTGTAGGGTGTCCGGGTGTCCAGGTGTAGGTTGGCTATAAGATACATGTGAGTTTACTAAGGGGCGTGTATAGTGGTCGTGTGGATTTAGGGTGCGTGTAACGTAGGGTGGCCATCTGGATAAATGGTGCGTGTATGGTGGCAATGTGGACTTAAGGCTATGAAGGTGGATTTAAGGGTGTTTAGAGTGACCACATAACGGAGTAAGGATATCATGTAGATAGGGTTGGCGTATAGGGTGTCCAGGTGGATTTAAGGGTGTGGTAACAGTGACACTGTGGTTTAAGGATGCATATGTTAGTGATGTGGGTTGCTGTGTGTGCGTGCTATAGGGTAGGTGTAAGGATACGTGTAGGTGTCTAAGTGGATACGGGTGCATGTAGGGATCATGTGCATTAAGGGCTTGCGTGTATACAGCCAGGCATATGACTGAATAGTCAAGTAAGGGGACATGATATGGTAATGTGATGAAGGATGCCGGTCGTTATGATAGTCATGGTGGAGTAGGGGCTACGTTGTAGGGTATCCAGGTGGATTCAGGGTTGCGTAGACTTGAATTAAGAGTAAAGTGTTGGTTGGTCGTAGTAATCCATTACAGCAGACCTAAATCAGTACTAGAAAAAATATCACTTGAGGAAACCTGACGATTGAGATTTAGAGTAGGGCGCCCTTATCCTGATTAGAAATTTTTGGTATTAGTCGAGTTTTTTTTTTTTACTAGGGAATTCTTCAGCGAGGACCGCTCCTCTAAAAGTCCCCACCGGCCACTTCCAGGTAAGACCAAGGAAGCGGTTACGCTCTGGACTTGTTTTTTTTTCTGAACTCTGGATTAGTTTTTTTTTCCACCCAAGGTTCGATAGTTGATCTAGAGTGATTTTCAGCTGACCAAATGTGCAAGTGCGTCCGCTTATGGAAAAATCTCGCTGCAGTGGCCCGGCTACGTGATTTTCACCCAAGAGTGGGTTAACATCTAGAACGATTTACCCTGACTAAGGCAGCGGCCTTGGACTTAGTTTATTTTGAAAAGTCTACATACCGGGCACGGCTAGGTGACTTCTTTTCACCAAAAATATATAGGGCGACTTTCCGCTGACCAAGGAATCGGTTCCGCTCTGGACTTTATTTTTTTTCTGAACTTGGAACTTAGTTTTTTTCACCCAAGGTTCGTAGTAGATCTAGAGTGATTTGCAGCTGGACCAATGAAGTTGGTCGCTACTGGAAAAATCTGCTGCCGGGTCCCCGGCTACGTGGGACTTTTCACCCAGAGGTTGCGTTAATAATCTAGAACGATTTAACCCTGACCAAGGCGGCAGCGGTTACGCTCTGGACTTAGGTTTATTTTTGAAAAGTCGACATACCGTGGCACCGGCTAGGTGAATTTTCACCAAAAGATTAGGGGACTTTCCAGCGCCCAAGGGAAGGAAGACTGTCCGCCTCTGGACTTTTTTTCTGAATTGGACTTAGTTCATTTTGAAGTCTACATGCACTACCCCTCATATGTATACGTTCTGGTCGCGGACCCAGTATCTATAATAGAGCAACTAATAGCGATAGCCCAGACTTAACCTCAGATGACTTTGGAGTCAGTTGTCAGAGCGAAAAAAGGGCATGATACGCACTCTCTAAAAAATAGATATGAACCCTCAACACATTATCCTTCATAGGTTTCCCGGAAACCGGAACGGTGGCCAACATTTACTTGCGGACTCTACGGGTTGTTTCCGGCCCAATAAATAGGTGATTTTCCGCTGTGGCCCAGCTAAATTTGGCTGCGTGGACCGTCCACTTGAAAGGGTATTTTGTGGTAGACATTTCAAAACGAACAAAGTCCAGAGCGGATCGCTCGAATTCGAAAGGGCCCGTGAGTCCTGACTTTTTTAAGGTCTTTTTTTTTTTCCGAATATGGACTTAGTTCATTTTTGAAATGTATCAAAAGATGCACCCCCTCCTATAGTATACTTTCTGATCGCGGCCCATTTTCTATACTTAGAGCAACTAAAGCGATGGCCCAGTACTTAACTCAATTACGTTGCGAGTTTGTG
This sequence comes from Ophioderma brevispina, assembly GCA_023653785.1. Lineage (NCBI taxonomy): Eukaryota > Metazoa > Echinodermata > Ophiuroidea > Amphilepidida > Ophiodermatidae > Ophioderma > Ophioderma brevispina. Next base: position 21,752 of record JAMKCH010000019.1, read on the forward strand.
TCAGAAAATAGGAATGATACGCACTCTTTAAAACACTTAGAGATGAAACCTAAAACACCAAATCCTAATAGGTTTTACGGAAACAGTGGTAGTGGTAGACAAGAATTTATTATAAATTACGGGTCATTCTTGGGGAATGAATGGCTCTAATAAGACTACCGAACATGTTTAGGCATACAATATTGACCGAGTCCCAAATCCCAACCCCTGACCTCTAAACCGGTCACAACTCTAACCTTGACCCGGGCAAGTGACAAACCCTGGACTTGAAACAGAGCTAACTGGACCCCCTCACTGACGGTAACTAAGGGGGCGACCGCACGCCTGTTAAGGCGCGTGAGGTTTTACCGTAATGTTTGGACCAACCACTAACATTTAACCGGGTCGCAAACCCTGACCTTGACCCGGATAACTGACCCCTCACTTAGACGGTTAACTAAGGGGCGACCCGCCGACTGTTAAGGCGCGTGCTGTTTACCGGAATATTTGGCCTATTGCAGGATCATGTCCCAACCACTACCTTACCCGGTCGCAAAAAAAAAAAACCCCCTGACCTTGACCCGGAAACTGACCCCTCAATTGAACCGTACCTAAGGGGCGACCGCACGCATTTTAAGGCGCGTGCTGTTTTTACCGTAATGTTGGGCCTATTGCTTGAATCGGTCCCAACCACTAACCTTTACCCGGTCGCAAACCCCTGACCTTGACCCGGCTAACTGACCCCTCACTTGAACGTAAACTAAGGGGCGGCCGAACGCCTGTTAAGGCGCGTGCAGGCTTACCGTAATGTTCGGCTTACGGTCTATAATTAACCTTTTTGCAACTTAGATGCGAATTGTTGTTTTTAATTTGTTACAATGTTAATTGTATTGGAATTGGGGCATGGATTGTGTTTCTTTCTTTTGACATTAAGGTTTCAAATCTGTTTATCACAAGACATTTTCTTGATAAGATTATTTGGTGTTGCTCTTGCTGGTTAGTTATTTCGGCTTCACTTTTGTGGTAGCAGTAGCTCCAGGCGGCACGTCTTTGTATGGTAGTTAGCAGTTAGTTGTATTTGGAACTGTTGGTTAAAACCAAACGCACCACGGCGCAGGGTGAAACGCCTATATTATCCAGGAGAGGATAGGGCCCAGCCAATAAGTTCCTTGCCGGGTTGCATGATCCAAATACCGGTCGAGAAGGCCTCCCATGTGTGGTTTAGATCGGAAGGTTCCAACAGCTACACATTAGGCTGGACTTGTGTGTGGTAGCAAGCAGTTGTGAAAGCGATTGGTGGTGGACGGAGAGTAGCAGTAGCTAGCTGAGAGATTGAAGTTAAAGTTTGATGTTAGTTGACTTGTAAGGACAGCCGGCCGGTCGAAGGGTTAGGGCAGATCAGCTTAAAGTAAAAGTGTCCGGTCAAGCCAAAAAAACGATGGTGCTCTATAACTCAGCACAACATCTTGTTGTGTAATGTAACATTTAAAGCGATCTTGTTCTTAAATGTAAAAGTATTAGTTCAGGGGGCACTAACGCTCGGCACCAACACTGATGCGTCGCGGCAATGTCATGTTAGTACTACAGCGGTGCACTGGGGTGTTCGGCACAACGGTGCGGGGACCGTTCAATGTCATTTTTTCGAGTAAGTCAGCGGACCAAGTTAGCAAGGCAGGGTGCCATCATTCGGCACAACCGTCCCTTAGGCGTCCGTTATTTCGTCAAAATGCTTGCGCAAAATGCACGCTGTTTTGGAACGCGAGGTGGGTGGTCGCTCAATTCCCAAAATGCAAAAGCCTGAACAAAGAGGAAGCGATGTCTACAAAAAAACACTCCACCACAACAGCGATTGAACCCCGCTCGTTCTGCACCCGAACTTCGTCCGCTTCGGCCCCGTCACTGAAGCAGTCGTTCTTCCGAGTGTCTGGCATATCCGACAGGGTTTGACAGGATGCATCTTCCTCATATCAACCAGGTGATCAGGGTTCGGCCCTATGGGTTGAGCATGGCCTTCCTACAGGTCGATCAGGTGGGGAACTGGCCGGCCGGCCGAACCCGCCAATGAGCTCCTCGGCAGTTTGAGGATAAATAATAAACCCTCGAATGACGAGCCAAGTTCATCAGCCGTCGGGGCATACCGCCGCATTGTGGACACGATGGAACAAATCCAGCATGACCCGGCATGCTGATATCGACCATGAAGTAAAGCACCTGCTTCAACCAGTGCTGACTCTTTCTCCAGCAGGGTTGTATGCACGACATGATTCGGTTGTCAACGCCGGTCCTGTACTTGTTGTATTAAACATTACGGGCGGAAGCGCGATAATGTGGCGCCTTGTCTTAGGCCTTTGGTGAGCCGAAAGCGCCGGATGATCTATAGGGATCATTGGAAGTTGCGCTGTAGGGGTGGTGGTCACGTTATGCGCAGTGAAACTAGTGGCACCACCTGGATGTCTTTCCACAGCGTTGAACGTTGTGCGCCATTTTGCCGAACATAAAAAAGTACCACGCGGGGCTTTAAAGGTTCATTGATGACACAGGCTCCGGGGGTTTTTGCGGCTACCTTTTGAGAAGTCAGTCGGCCGTCCCCGTGAATTCTCTTTCACGGCCCCGTTAGATAGTTATCGCGACTTCCACAGTTTTTTTTTTCCACTGGGCTAATAGATAGGATCAGTACAACTTGTCGCAGTAAATTTGATGGAACTTGTGTGGTGACTCGATTGTCACGTCGAGCGCGATATCCCGACTTTTACCGACCGCGTGTTTGAAGGTGCATAGGCAATAAAGTTGCACATGGATCCAGTGTCCCATTCACATAATGCGTACATTCTGAAGCCTTGGCTGGTAGGCTTGGTCAGCATTCGATGGTTTGTCAGCCAACCGTATGCCCCTATACGCACCCATTGCCTTCCATCGAGAGATAGTGCGGATTGCAGTATATTTCTCCTGGCAATTTACGCTGAACAGGTTGTCCCAGGCGGAGGACTGGACTCATCCAGCGGATGCTTTCTGGAGTAATTGAACTAATGCTCTTTTTTCTTCCTGGGTTTCTGCAATACATACTTTGGGGTAGGTGTCGGTTTCGCACAAGAGATGCTACAAGAAGGACTTCAAAAAAGGCGTTTTAACCATCGCATTCCAAATCATCGGGTTTCGTAAAACCGGATGTGACCAATAACCTGGGTTCGCAGCGCAATTAAGACCAATCAACCAGATGGGATACCAAACCACCGCGCGGATTTCGGCGGCCGGATTGTCATCTTTTCACCATCTTTTCTCTCAACCGGCTGTTTGTCCAGTCGGCGATCTCCTGGAAGCGATTAAGAGAGGGAAAAAACTCCGCAAATAGTCCAGGGGAAACGCGTCCGTTGGTCAGCGTCAAAGGTCGCGTCCATCGGCAGTGTACCGCGGAAAACGTGTCGTGCACCGGGGTCAAATGTGGGCGTCCATCCGAGATCGTCCTTAGAAGGCGTCCTGCAGGTCAACCGGTCCGCTTCGGGTCATTTTCTGCCTCGTATATGTACTCGGCACCTTCTGTCGCGGTGGGATGGATTGGCGGCAGGATCATCAGTTAAAAATCCTTCTGATCCTACAGGTCATCAATGTCACGGCTAAGTCGGTTTACCAGCGTGGGGTCCGCGTCAAGCGCAGCTTCATCATCGGGTTGCACCATGTCATCGGACACGACTATCCTGGGGATGATAACGCGAGTGATCCGATCTTGGAAGAATAGCCTTGCCCTGATGAGCTTGTGATTGCAAACCGGGCCTTTCCCCCGGCTCCTTTAGCCTGCTTTGGCTTGGTTGTGGCACAGCAGGTCGGGGGAAGCGCGCCGGCTCCGATGATGAAGTGAATTGCGCCGGAGTATGGCTGTGCGCTTTTCTGCCCAACCCGGCCGGGCAATGTGGATTCAGTGTGCGGTCGGCTGTCTTTGCTGCCGCTACACTCCCCGATATCCACCCGCGACTTCTTAGGCTTATTTGCAGACATTCTTTTTCATTGTTCTTTTCCAACCAACGAGGGCAAGCGTTCTCGGTGGAGGACTATGACGAATGGCTTGTCGTCGGCCAATTGCTAGACTGATACAGATCAGCTGGGGCGATCGGCTCCTTTTATACCTGTTATTTCCCGCCACGCATCTCAAGTGCCACGTACCAGGTGACGGTATCACGTGACAAAAGTTATGCGAAAAAGAAAAAGAACAAAAATTAATTTACCTTGAGTGGGACTCGAACCTGGAAATCCGGAATCCGAGCGGGTTGGTGTGTTAGCGTCTGGTCTTTGGTCCATCGTCCTATCCAATGAGCCATCTGATATTTACCTGAAAACTGATTGCTTTTTATATCTTAACCTTGGAACAAAAAGTACCGGAAGAAGTTACCGGTCACCATGAAATGGAAACGGATCTGTTCACCGTCAAAATTTCTCCCAAAGTGATACTTCGGGTGTTGAACTGAAATTCAGATGCGGCCGGCATTTCACTAAAATTCAGATGACGCCGTCCTTTCACTAAAATCCAATTTTCAGATTTGACAAAATATCTACATTTGAAAAAAATGGAAAAAGATCCTCTTTCGAAAAATTGCAATAATCCAATTTTGAAAAAAACGGACTCAGTAAAGCGCGGTCGGATTCCTTGACTTTAGACGGAATCGCGGGCTACATTGGTTTGCAATGGTCAGCTCGGGACTTTGAAAAACTAACTAAGTCCAGCGCGGACCATGCCTCGGTAGTTAGCGGGAAATTTGCCCTAGGTCCAAAGCCTAGTTTCGGGATGAAAAAAAAAAATAAGTCCGAGCGGGTGGGCTTCCAAGCCAGCAGGGAAACTGCGGCTACAGGCGGGTTTGTAACTGTCCGCTCCGACTTGTCACTTTTCAAAAGCTCCACGCAGTTGGCTAGGGACCTTGTATGTAGAGTATACATTCTGGTCCCGAACCAAGCCGAAGCCGCTGCAGGCCGGCTTGTTGGGCCTCTGCGCATGCCACATTTTGGTACAAACTCAAGGCTAATGTAACGCTACCGAAAGCGTACCTAGATCAAATCCAGATTTAGCATACGGCACCCGTCCATTCTTAGCCCTCTCCAGCGGAGTGCCGCTTTCGGTAAAACCCAATACTATGACCACAAAACACGACCCGCGGACAGTCCGTGCAAACACGGATATACTCCATATAGATACGTTATGGTCCCAGGCAGTTGGGTGCCCAATTGGCACTTCATTTCTACCGTCGTCACACCTGAACCACATACGACCAGTGTGAGTTCTGCGATCAAGCGACCCGGCCGGCCCGGCACTCTTTCATAGATGATGTTTTTTCACTTCAAAACACTATCTGTAAGGTGGTTTGCGGGAAACGGCAGGTGGCCCAACATTTTTGTCGTAAGCTCCGGTTGATTCCCGGGCGACAGAACAGAAGTGGTGGCGTATACCGCACGATCCAAACCTTAACAGGGGCCCACGGCAGCGAACCTTTTAAAAAAGTAGGGCACGGCCCTTTCGAAGCGGTGCGCTCTGGAGTTGATTTATTTTGAAAGTCTACAAAAATACCCTTTCAAGTGGAGGGCCACGGCAAGCAAAAATTTCGCTGGGCCACCGCGGTAAGGAAAATCACCTATTTATTGGGCGGAGACAACAGTAGAGGTCCGCAGAACAAGTTGGACACGTTCGGTTTCCGGGAAAAACAGAGTGGATAAGTTTTTGTTGAAGGGTTCATATCTCATGTTTAGAGAGTTGCGTATCAGGCCCAGTTTCTGACAACTGCATCGCACACGTCAGTTGAGGTTAATACTGTGGCTATAGCTATGAAGTTGCTCTAAAGATAGAAAATGGGCCGCGATCAGAAAGTATACTATAGGAGGGTAGTGCTTCAGACTCAAAAATGAACTCAAGTCCAGCGTTCAGAGCGGACCGCCTTCCTGGTCAGCGCGAGGAAAGTTCCGCCCTAGATCTTTTAGTGATCTTTCAGTTGATGAAAAGTACCTAGCAGCGGCCACGGCATTAGACTTTTCAAAAAATGAACTAAAGTCAGAGGCGGACGCTTCATTGTTCGCGGAAAGTCGCCCTAGATATTTGAGTGATCTTTCAGTGAAAAGTTCACCTCCGCCGGGGCCCGGCCCAGCGGAGATTTTTCGTAGCGGAACACTTACATTGAGTCAGCTCAAAATCACTCTAGATCTACTAAAGAGAACTTGGGTGGAAAAAAACTAAGGTCCAGACGAGTTCAGAAAAAAACTAAGTCCGAGCGGACCCGCTTCATTGCGTCAGCGGAAAGTAGCCCTGATCTTTTAGTGATCTTTCGGAAAAGTCACCTAGCGGGCCACGGCATGTAGACTTTTCAAAAATTGAACCAAGTCCAGAGCGGACCGCTTCCTGTTAACGGAGGACGAAAGTCGCCGTAGATCTTTAAGTGATCTTTCAGTGAAAAAGCACCTAGAAGGGCCACGGCAGCGCGATTTTTCCAGTAGCGGACCACTTCCTTGGGTCAGCTTGAAAATCACTTTAAGATCTATAACCGAACCTTGGGTGAAAAAAAAAATCAAAGTCCAGAGTTTCAGAAAAAAAGTAAGTCCAGATGCGGAACGATTCCTTGGTCAGCGAAAAATCGCCCTAGATCTTTTAGTGATTTTCGGTTTTCGGTTGAAAAGCACCTAGCCGGGCCACGCCTGTAGACTTTTCAAATAAGTTCAGAGCGTAACCACTTCCCTAGTATTTACCTGAAGATAAGTGGCGCTAGACTTAAGAGTTGTGGTTTGGCTGAAAGCTTTCGGCCTGTTACGGCGGGTTGGATGGCCGCGATGTAATCGACTGAAATGGAGGAGGATTTTGCCCCAGAAAAATTTGACACAGTGGGTAGTAAAAGTGGGTTTAGGGATTTTAAGGGATATGTGCTGATACATTGCCAGTGCATATACGAGGTGTACAAAGATTGTTGATCAACCGTAAAAGTGGGACTTGGGAACTTGATGCAATTTTTGAACGTAGTTTGTATTTACCCTGCCGTTCTGTTCTTCTTTTGGTCACTATACCAATTATCTCAGCACATCCAAATCATATAAAATTAAATTTTTTATAAGTTTTAAAATGTTGGGCGAGACGAAGTCGATCCTAATATTTTTCGTGTATATAAACCTTCACGCCCATATATTTAGAACAAACAAAAATGAGTTACAAAGAATTTAATAATCAGTCTCTGACACCACAGGATGGAAAAATGATTTCCGAGTTTCATACGAACCCTGACAACAGGTAATATAAAAAAATATCACCTGTACAGGACTATTCTTCAATGCCATTTAATAGACCAGTTATACTAGATTCCAGTTGATAGTGGAATAGTCTCTACCTTTTTTGTAGGTGGAGGTTTGAATTGAGGGAATTAGTATGTAAACACGTTAGTTCCGTGTATTTGGGTATGATTGTGCGATATTGGCATGAGATGACCAACCCTGAGCGGTTGGGCCATTCACAAGTCCCAACAATTAGTCAAGAGCATATAAACCTAGAATACCCCAAAGAGCAAACCAAATCAAAGGAATAGTTCAGTGAAATAAAGCAGGTGGGAAAGTGACTTTATGAATAGTGAGATTAAAAGTTCTGCATTGTTAAACACAAAGGTGACTGGCCTTTGAATGTGTTTTGTTGTTGTAGGAATTTTTAAAACCAATTCTTGGTATCTATATATCTCTAACGGCCGCAGCCGAGATGCTGGTCACCATGTATCGCCAAAGTCCCTGTTTGTCATTAGTTGGGTGATGTCAGATGGATCCTGCTGGATGTCTACGAGCAATCACATCCATGTAGTTTAAAGGGGCGACGACCCTGTTTTGGCAGGGTAACTTTCCAACATGTGACTCTGAGACTACTTGGTCATTCGCACGATGACAGAGTGACCCAGAAAATTCGCTTGCACGGCGTGGGCAACCAGAAGATGAAAGTGGAGGGAGGGATATTTTCATATATCTGTGCTTGGTCTTGTGGGCTCACACCCACGCCATGATGTGTTTGTACTCGCATAAGAAGCCTCTGGTGGTAGGGGCATCCAGTATCCTTGAGCTCGGTCTTCATGGTCCAGGTCTCAGATCCATATAAAGGTACTCCCTTATCACAGGATCTCAAAGAATTTCAGATTGGTTGAATTGCGGGAGATTCGAGGGATAACAGATTGTCATAAGTGGTGAGTTTATTGCAGGCATTCCAAGTTGTCCTTTGCGTGACAGGACGTATTTCTTGCTGTACCAGGGCAACATAGGAACCCTACATACTGAGTCCTTGACCTCTTTGAGTGGGCGATTCCTATCATGCTGTGTGAGGATGGGTTGATGACCATCTTCCTCATGACACGCAGTAAGTATATTCAGTCTTCTGGCATTAAGATGTTGTAGGCCACCTTTGTCTGCAGCATTCTCAGTGATGGTTAGGAGATCTTGTGCCACCACATATCAGATCAGCTGTTGGAGCTAGATTTCATATGCGTAGTAAAGGTCTGTGATGATGCTGACTTTGGTGACGTCTAGAACGCTGGGTGTGATCGCGTTGAGTACTTTGTGTTCATGTATGTGTCAAGACTCTGTCTGAGGAGGTAATCAACCACGACTAAAAAGAGGATAGGGAGCAAAGGATTCTCCTTTGAGGATCTCCAGTAGTTGGTGGAACTCCTTTGTGGGCCCATCCATGGTCGGCACAAAGCTATAATGGGTTATCAGACATTTTGGCAATTGCCTTGACAGTCTCCTACTGGGACACCGTAGTTGGCGAGTATATGCATTTACATCCCTCGTTACACTGTCAAAAGCATTGGACAAACAATTCTACAAACACCCAATGCAAGCTTTCTCTTGGACCTTCTCAAATCTTCTATGATCCTTCTGGCGGCAAGTATGTGAGGTAGTGTTTTGATGATCTGCCTTGCGAAAACACCGTTCTGTTCCGTCTGGAAGCGGATCTCTGTGAGGGAGTGTTCTGCTGAGCCAGCATGGAGTGTAGATAGTAGGGCCCAGTGGTTGACAGTTGTTGATTCCTCTGTAGTTTTGGGGTGTTGGAGGTTGAATTTCTTTGAGAGGAATGATGAATGATGTTGGAAAAGACACGCTGGTTTGTTGTCCCATGGTAGGTGTTGTTACAAAAGTTCTAACAGTTGATCCTGGAATAGTGGATTCTTCCAAGATGACTGCAAGGAATGGTGTAGGGACCAGGTGTCTTGGTGTCTTCAGTTTCTTAAGGCAGATATGAAAGCTCCTCTATAGTGAAGAGCCAGTCTGGATGGGAAGGGTTGTATGCTATCTTGTGATTGAAGAAGAAAGGTCATCAAAGGTAGGGTTAATTTGAACTGGCTTGCCAAGTAGAACTAAAGTACTGAAACCATGTGTCAAGGCGCTCTTCAGTTGTTTCACCGTTGATTCTTATTAGGTGCGGCGTAGGCTTTTATCGGTCCAGTCCCTCAGGCCTCCCAGGCAGCAGCCATGCTTGTTTTAAGATGTCGGGCGTCAAGTGCTTCAGCCTGGACGTAACATGCGCCTCAAGAACCCACTGTAAGCGTCATCAAGTGCATCCTTAGCGGAATCAAGGTTCTGCTTGGAGCTACTGGTGGATTTAGTACGGTGCTTCTTTGGGCTTTGCAGGACTTCAGTTTTCTCTGGCTTGATGACTTTGTCGTTTGAGGAAAAGGCAGTAGTCTTCTTCGTTATTATAGGGAGCATTCTCCAATGCCAGTCTTTTCTGACGTGAGGACATCATATACTGCGCTAGAGTTCTCGTCTTCAAGCTCATCAAAGAGGGCGACCCTGTTATGACTGCCTAAGTTATGAATCACAAAATTTGTTCTCACACCACTAACTTTCTCCAGTCAATTGTTATCATGGGATCTCTGGGGAGGTAGTTACTCTCCCGTGCGCATAGTTTTTATCTGGCTCCGCAAGAGGACAATTCTGTGCATCAGACTTAAGTTCCTAACAGCTTCAAAGGGTTTGTAGGCTATTCTCGAGAGTTTTAATGCTGTTAATCCACTTCTTCTGACCAGAATATAGTCCAATGGACAAGTCTCCAGTTGGGCGGCGGTCCCCCCCTCGCCCCCCCCCCCCCACCGACAGTCCAATCTGTGTCCCACAGTTCTACCTGAATGATTTGAGCATTTAGTATTAGTGGCAACCAGGTTAAGTTTGTTTCCATGAAGTCCTTCATTCCCACGACATGTTCGAATCTGTGTGTATGCAAGTAAACAGCGCCGCCGATATGTACCGACACCCGTAGCATCTGTACGCTCCAGGGATGTACAGAAGATTAGGGCTGGAACTGATGGTGGCAGTTGGAAAGTTCATGGTAAAGTAAGAAAAGTTCTTCTGGATAGTCGTTGTGGGGCCCCTTGTAACAGCAAAGACTGGTGTTTCAGGATTGCCGGTCAGTGTAAGCGTCAAGCTTTATTAACCTTGGCACGGTTGGCGCTATGACTTGAGAGCATTGGTGATAAAAAAAAACCCATAATCCTGTAGCTGTAGTTCTCCTGTTCTTCCAGGCAGAGGCAGAGGCTGTAATCTAACGCTGCATATCCAGGATATTCTACTGTAGTAGAGGTTTAACTGTGCACACTGCGGTGTTCTTTGATGCAGATGACATCGAAGATACAGTATGTGCTTCAGGGTAAGAGTTTTCTTTCTTGGTGTGTTTTGAAGTGTATGACATTAAATGTGTTGATTGAAAGCATTTTGCGTCTACAAAGTTGTCCATGCATCTTTTGTCAAATCAGGGTTGGACCGTCCAGTTGGCTTTAGGACCAACCCAATGTGGATTGTATAGACCAGTTGTTGACTCAGAAGGCAAAGCCTTTAAATAGGGGCTTAACCCGGGTGCCGCGCCGGCTGCCCAGTTAACATTTCATCTTGTCAATTAGAACTAGTAGCTGGGATTCGCAGTCCTCCAGCACCCTTTTCTGTTGGGGGAAGGTCCTTAGCCTTTGTCTGTCACGGTGACACTCTGCAAGGCAGCAGTGGCCTTTTGGTCAGGGATGGTCCCTAGCCTTTTTCACACACACGAACCAACCTAACGTGGTTTGACCTAAGTACTACCTAGGGACCACGTACTCAAAAAGGAGATAAAGGAAAGAGAAAGGAGAGTCACCAGCACCAGTGGCACCCACACTGTTTTGCAAGACAAAAGAGAGGTGGAGGACGCTGTCTCCATTGTGGAAAAAGTATTGAGACAACCTCCCCCATCTCCTGATGTCCGTGTGGGGTTGCACCTTCACCGCCATACTAGGGATCTGTGTCCTGTACCCCAGATAGGCATCACTGATTGAATCGTGATTATCCTGAGGATCAGGCGCCTCTAAATCATACATTGGGATCAGAAACCTAGTATCCCAGACAAGCCATAAAGCCAACCTGCCAAACCAACCTAATTGGCTCATCTGTCAAGCCAACCAGATTGATTCACCTATCCTAGCCAACTGGGTTGCGATGAGAAATCACACTGGGGAAAATCCAGCACAAGCATGTAGAGGTGCAGGCACTTACATTCTTCATAAGGTGTAATAAAGGTGCTGGCAAAGGTAATTTTAAGCTCCCTGGCACTAGGCCTGTGCCTATTTTTTAATACCTTGGTATCACATAGGATAAAATACAAAGTATTGACTGGACGAACAACGTAACTTTATTTGTAGTTGGCCAGTTTCTTTTAATCCGATCTCTTTTGTATTGCAAGGAAGAAATCAAAGATTTCCTGTGTATTTATGTCCCCTATTTTGATTAATGGACGAAGTCCAAACTCCGCCCATAACTCTACCATCAATTGGAATCTACTATAACAGCAATGTTTGTAAACATGTTAGGGCCTGGTATCTTGAAATAGGGCGGCCTGACTGTTACACACTGGGTATTTGTATCTGTTAGAGTTTTAATACTATGGGCCATAACGATTCGCAGGAATGGATTCGCAGGCAACAAAAGAAGTGACGTAGGATGTTAACTGGTCTATTAGATGGCTGAATCGCTTGTACAAAATATCCGTATACTTGAATCTTATATTTTCAAGTATATTTCTTACGGTGTTTTCATTACGTAAATGTGCATTTCGTGATTCTACAATAGATCCAAGCGACCGTGAGACTTCCAAAATTGTTTTGATACAGTCCACTCTTCGGGAGAGGAAATCGATTTGTATATCCACAGAATCAATAACATCTCAAGAGGCCAAACTGGATGTTTTACGTTTACCGTCTGGGCCTATATCATGCACGCATGGTAGCTTGCATTATCCATAATTGGGTATGTTTGGAAATAACTGTGTTTCCATCAATTCTTGGAAATGTTTAGCGCTCATCTCGTTACGATACTCCTCTGGTGCGTTTTTGGCGACAAAGCTGAAGATGAGAGGAGATATAGTCCTCCGGACTCACAGTCCGCCTACAACGGTGAAGAATAGGGCACTCGATTCTGTTGACTCTTCATGCAATATTAGTTTCACCAGAGAAGATGAGAAAGGAGGAGATGGTTCAACTGTTACTTCAAAAGATAAACTGTTGATCCGTCTGTTCATCTTAATTGCCCTAAATCCGATTGATTGGATCAAAGAACTGCACTACTTGCTGGAGAACATCACATACACCTGTCATTAAATCCCAGAAATATTCCAATTACTCATTTGTCAACTGATATTTGCACAGAGTCTATACACTATGGTCGTGGTGACACTATGGTCACTTACAGACAACTTTGACCCCAAATTTTCAAAGCATTTTGACACTTTGGACACTTTCTGACACAAACAGGTGTGGTTGGAGTTAATTCAAAATGCATTTATTTAATCGTTCATCATATTTCACAGGAACTAACCGGGTATGTTTAAATTAGGCTAAAATAACAACATCCTTTATTGACCTCAAAACATTAAATCAAGGTTAGCTTACCGAAAAAGGATTGATTTTGCTATTTTCTTTCGTTAAAAAGGTCACTGTTATCCTCAATTATTTCGCCAACGAATAAAATAAATAATTATTGGTCAGAACAAACGTAGGAGAGAACATTTAGCTGGAAAATTAATAAACTGTTTTAGTAGCAGTTTGTCAATTACTTACTGTTGTGAAACTTTCCCGACTGGCCAAGCTTGAGTCGGATGAACAGATTACTTTTTTTTTTTTTTTTTTTTTTTTCAGTAATCCTGGGTAATCGGATTTCAAAATCGAGCCATCTCCTTCTTTCTCATCTTCTCTGGTTTCACGCTTTATTCCGTTGTCTATGGAGCCCGGACTATGGTTTCTGCCGGACCATATATCCTTATACATCGGGAACAAATCCAACAACGCTTCCAGCACGCAGAAATATTAACCGCTGTCCTTTTCCCAGTGCCTGAAGACCGGTGTAGAAGTAGTTATAGTCTGGCGTACTCATAGTCCGGGAACAATGGTGAACAATAGGGCAATCGATTCTTCGCGCAACATTAGTTTCACGCTTTATTCCGTTATCGTCTATGGAGCCACGGACTGTGGCCCCCGCCGGACTATATCTGCTTTCACACCGGCATACTTCTATGAGATTTTCCCGAAATTATGCTCCAGGACCATATGGTCCATGACCATATGGTCCTGGAGCATATGGTCCTGGAGCATAAATAATCTGGAAAATTAAGTCAAATATGGTCCAGGACGATATTTGCCATATGGAGCATAAACAGGATAAATAAAAATATCGTCACGAATCTTCCTAACAGGCCAATCGACCAACAGTCACATTTCGCGATATCGGCGATTGAAGTTCTAGAGGATTACGAACTTGCATATCTAAAATTGGAAACATTTTAGGAAAATGATTTTATGTAACATTGTGGACATTGACACATTCTTCATTTTGAGCACGCTTTCCATTCACGTATCCTTTGTTTTCCATGTCAAGTTTAATTACAAAGTGATTGGTTTGTTTGGGAAAACTAAAAAACGTCCTTTGTTTCTATGCCAAAGGAGACGAATGCGCATTCATCTGATTGGCGTACTCAAAAATAGTTGATCGATCGCCTCAGACGGTGGTATTGAACATGTTGAACATACTTTTGCCTGCGGAGGGCGCTAGAAATGACTATGATTTTCTTAGGCGCCATCGTCTCTTTATACAGTTAATTTGAATGGAAACCTGTAAAAGCTGATTTTACGGGTTTTTTTGGCAGAATTGCTGTCAGAATTTTCTGGTAAAATTCATAGTATATTTCCTGTAAACCTTAGTACTTAATCGTATAATTTAAAATTCATAATAATGTACTATAATGTTGATACGCGAAAAAATCTAATAAAAGCTCCAGTTTACGCCTGGTAAATTGGACCTAAAAGTACAGTATTTTCCAAATTGCAGCATCGGCCCACACGTTATAAGTACACTAAGGACATCCAAAGCGTATGTCTAACGTTTGAAACCCTGGGTATTGTGAATTATTGGACTTCCTCTTCCAAACATTTCTCTTTTGTATTATTTGCCGATGACACCAATATATTTTTATCACACAAAAACCTTAGCACACTCACAAACATATTTAACAAAGAGCTAATTAATGTATCAAACTGGTTTAAAGCTAACAAACTTTCGCTTAATGTATCCAAAACTAACTAATCACTGTACAAAGGAAAAAACATGATACACCACCAACAAAAATCATGATTGACAACACATCCATTCACCCCGTAGTCCAGACAAAAGTTCAGGTGTATAATGATCAAATCTCCTGCGAAATATAAAATTTCAAAAATTACAAATTCAAATTTCGAAGAACATTGGCATCCTTAGAAAACTTGTCAATCACCCCCTTCCCCAAAACAATTTATGTTTCCTATACAAACACCTAATACTGCGTACATATCCTTACAGTAACATAGACTGGGCAATTGCTGACATAACACTGGAGGACAACTATTGTCCATGGACTTCTCCAACTTCGAGTTAAATTGGACTAATATATCAAACTCACAAAAAACCGATCCATGCGCATCATCAATAACACCGAATACACATCTCACACTAAACCAATGTTTCACCAAATAAAAAACACTCACATTTGATTTGAAACAAACTACAAACAGCAGATTCATGTATCACTACACCTCAAACACCCTTCCAACTCATTTTCAAAATATTTCTCCAAACACAGTGACATACATAGATACAACACTAGAAATGCATGCAAATAAATCACAACTAAACCCTCACCTAATCTAATAAAGACTCAGTTAAAGACACTGGCCCTAAATATGACTGCACTTAGGCGACAGCATCATTACGCGCAAAAAACACTAGTGCTTTTAAACTTAACCTAAAACATGAATGATTAATAAATATTCAAACTAGTTATATTTATTATAAACCTTCATCCTTTTAAATTTCTAGTAGTTCCAACGTTAATTGCATACCTTCGCACCTTGCTTCCTCATTCTTGTTTGGCTCACTATGATCTTTTGCCTAATCTTGTTAAAATAATTGTCAATGTCCTCGTCTTGTCTTGTCCTGTTTGTTGTGTCTTGTCTTGTCTAATCCTGTCCCGTCCTGTCTAGTAATCCAATATTAAATGTAAACTCTGTATAGTGAAAGGTGGGGCCATGCTCAAAGTCCATCCGACTATTATGACCTCTCCTGCATTTTCATTAATGTTCTTTACTAAATTCAGTTAAAAAACCACCATTTATCTCTTTATATTTCTGTAATGTATTTTATCAATATGTAATGTATTGACTGAATGAAGATGCTAATAAAACTTATTTGAATTGAATGAAGGGTCGGCGGCGTTGGCGTCGGCGGCGGCGTCGGCGTCCAACACAATCTTGTGAACGCGATAACATGAGACCCATAAGAGTTTTGGTGATGTAACTTGGTGGGTGGGATCGGACTGCCATGCCCGTCATCTGATTAGATTATGGGCGTGGAATATGCTAATTAGGTACCTAATTTGCATAATTAATGAGTTAATTTGGGGTTAATCTTGTGAACGCGATAACATGAGACCATAAGGGTTATGGTGAAGTAAATTGGTGGGTGGGATCGGACTGCCATGCCCGTCATCTGATTAGATTATGGGCGTGGAATATGCTAATTAGGTACCTAATTTGCATAATTAATGAGTTAAGTATGCAAATTAGGTACCTAATTTGCATAATTAATGAGTTAATTTGGGGTTAATCTTGTGAACGCGATAACATGAGACCCATAAATTTTTGGTGATGTAACGTGGTGTGTGGGATCGGACTGCCATGCCCATCATCTGATTAGATTACGGGCGTTGATATGGGCATATGTTAGTACTAATTTGCATAATTAATGAGATAATTTTGGGGTGGCCTCCCGCCATGGGGATTTAGCGGTTTGAGAACTGCGACGTGTATTTTTTAAGCAAAGTAATAACCAATTACAATCCACCCAAGGGAGTTTAACTGAATTTTTGTCAATAACTTGAGCTTTGTACATTATAGGGTGTGAACCCGATACTTGCATTATATTTGTGATCCTTTTGAATGCTTCAACAGAGCTCAACCTACCCACTGTATATATATATATATATATAGAGATAGAGAGAGAGAGATGAGAGAGATCGTTCGATTCGTATTCCTGTCCATATTCACGAGGTGGATCAGCATTCTGATCCACAGCAACTCGAAATATTTAATAAACATAAGGTGAGAAATTGGATTTACTTAAACCGTCTTGTGAATTACTGCCATGACGAAATACAAATATGTGAGAAATTGATGACAGCAGGGAGGCATACTTATCATTATTAATCGCAAAATGAACTTGCTGTGGATGGACTCGGAACCCACACCTCCCGTTTAGATCTCGGCTGCGCTAATCCTTGCGCCACCACGGCATGTGCTGGGTCCATTCGAGTTTTCTACACCATAGCTTTCGATGCGTAATGCCGTCCCTATCACGAGGTGATATGCGCGTGTTGTTCTTTGGTTGGATCAGATGGAAAGCGCTGGTAGGCTGTGGTGTGGTGTCCGAGAGTTGGCGGTATGCGGTATGCGGCGTCGCTATGGTTCGAGCTTTGTTGTAGCTTTGCGTGTCTTTTCGTTGGCTATTTGGAGACAAAGGGCTCTTCGACACGTATGTCGGCGTTAAACCAGATCTTTTTCGCCGTTACATTGATGACTGCGTTGGCGCCGCACTTCTTGCTCCTTGGAAGACATACAGAGATTTATTGCTTACGCCAATGACTTCCACCCAGCCATCAAATTCACTTTCCGAGATTACCACCAGACCCTACCATTTTTCTATGACATTCTTCTCCCTCCATTTGGGAAAAAAACACCAAAGGGTTTTGGATCATCTGTCTACCAGCGTCTACTACAAGGACCCTGATTCCCAACCTATCTGCATACAATTCATCAACACCCCCTGCTGCAAAAAAAACAAGGCCCCCCCCCCCCAAAAAAATCCTTACTCTCAACTCCTACGTCTCTGACGTCTCTGCGATAACGATGAGGACTTCCAGAACAAGCCATCCAGATGAGTTTCCTTCTTCAAGCCAACGGGGGTTACCCACTCAGTCACGAGCTGCTTATTCGTAAACTGCCACCCTGACAACGCTGAAGCACTTGAACCCAACACATCCACATCATCGGGTCGTGTTCCTCTGGTTCTCACTACCACACCCTCTCACACTACAGATCGCCAAGTCAGCAGACGCAACGCTAGCATACTTGCACGCTGACGAGACTACACGCAGTATCTTCCCGCCTCCGCCTCTCTGTGCTTATCGCCGTGACAAAACCTACGAGATGAACTAGTCAGCGCCACCATCCTTGGAAACACCACGCAAAACAGGTTCTCCCACCCCTTGCAACAGACCATATGCAATACTTTTACCCAGGTGACTCAGCCGACATTATTACAGAACCTCGAGGAAATGTAACTGTCCACATAGGCTTTCAGCTGTACCGCATCCAATCTGATTACCCAATTCGTATGCACCAAGTGTAATGTTATTTATATAGGTGATACCAAACGTCGGATGGCTAACCTTTTCACGGAACATCTCCGTTCCATTTCGCCTCCAAACCCCGGTCTTCCCATCGCAACGACACTTCGCCAAAAACCACAATAGGGACACATCAAGATCTCCGGTGTACCACTTTTGCAAGACGATCAACAGAGAATGGAAGCAGAGCAACGCATCATACATACACTCGGGAACTCTCCAACCCAGTGGACTTTAATGCTACTTTTCGCAATTCAAATTTTAATTGTATTTTTTCATTCCGTCCGAGCGTTGCGTTTTGCGCTCCTGCGGCCGCATGCGCACGCGCTCCTCCTTGCGTCCTCTCCGCTTTTTTCCGCGCTGCGCACGCATCTCGCCACGTTCCCCGTGTTATCTTCATTAACAAATCTCGCTACAACTCACCCTGATGAAGGTCCGAAGCCCGAACATTTGTTGTCAACTTATCGCATTATTACGGCATTCTTTCCTTTTGGCTATTGAACCTTTATATATGTTTATGTAATGCCGACGCGCTTTGTATCTCATCTAATATTATATATATATATATATATATCTATATATATCTATATCTATCTAAATATATCTATTATAGATATCTATATATATCTCTATATAATCTATATATATCTATATAAATATAATAGATTATATATATACAATCTTGATTCCAAATATCTTCGGCTTTATAGTGCCTCAACTTAAATTAAATACTGAGCGTGAATAATAATAATAATAATAATTCCTTAGATATTTAATAGTCCCATGATTTTCAAACTCCGACCAATATTATTTCGAAGGTAAACCTCTCTCTTCATGGATAAGTCTGAAGGGAATAACAAAACAAAACATGTGCGAAGCTTTCGCTTACAGATGGGCAGTGTATGTGCGTTTTATTCATGCATGCGTGCTTATATATCTATATATATTTTAATCTATCTATATATATATATCTATATATGTATATACTATATCTATATCTATAATCTCGCTATACTCTTATATAGATATATCATTATCTCATAATCTATATATATAATATATCTCTCCGAACACGGGCCGATATCTGTACACGTTATGGTGTCAGTGGCTTTTACAGTGGCGTCCCGAATCCCGAATGCTGGCATGTCTTTGGGAAAGCTATCTGGAGTACCAGCCAGACAAGGCGTTTATTTGTTTGGACTAATTTTAAGATGCATTTTTTTCATGCTGAATCTGAATAATGCCCTGGAGAAATTAACTTGAAAAAATAAATAACCACCCGCTGCGTGTGTTATAAGAAAGCCTCCCACCGAACGCATCCTGCCCCCACCAGCTGAAGGCCCGCAACCGCACCGGGTAGTTCTCTGGACGTATGAGCGACTGTTAAGTCACTTACCGTGGTTCAGTTGTTGGCACCCTCCTCTCCTGAATTTTTAACAAAGTTGTTTAATTTGATTTTTGAACAAGTGGGACGATGATCAGGTAAAAACAGTTGGTTAAAGATTACAGAAAAAAAATTGCGGCGCCGACGCCTACACGCCCCCGCCCCCGGCTCGCTCGCCGCGCCGCGGCCGGCTTTGCATCGGGCGGAAAATAAACACCAATATACAACCTTGTTTAAGACACATTTATTACAACAAACTGAACGATTATTTTTATAATTTATGCAAACCTTCATGCCATTATATGAAAAGGTTGTGGAATTTATGTGAATTTATTGTATCCTCATCCTGCGATAACTCCATGATTACACGAAAACGGATGAATCAATTCTTATGCTTCTTTCGATATCAGTTATAATATCAATATAATTAGAGATGCCCGTTTTCAGGTTTTAACCAGAATTCATTTTTTTTTATTTCTTAGTCCAAATTTCCGCATTTTTATTTATTTTAAGCCACTGGTGGACGATTTCAGCCCCAATTTACGCACTTTTTCAGTTTTTTTCCACCAGTTTAATTTTTTTCATTGGTACTGACTGGCATCTCTGCATAATACAACTAAAAATAATACAATATTTTAAATATTTGGTATGGAAAGCGCCCATAATTTAACGGAATGTTTATATCGGTCTGTATTTCTTTTCGTTAAAATATGCAAACTTGCAAAGCGGGAACAAACGTAACTAGAAAACGAAATATTATATGGTCATGCAATTTGGTACAGATGATAAGTACAAATAGATCTACAAAAACCGTGAAGCTTTATTATTTATTTGAATTTCCAAGTTTGAATTATGATTCAAAATTGGTCAAAATGACCAAAATATTATGAGTAAGGTTAATCACTCTTTTTTACATAGGACAGGGTGTTCAAAACATGGTCAGCAATAATTCTGATAATTTTACAAAATTTTGTTTAAAAAATTGTCTTTTTTGCCAAAAATTGGCCAAAATAAAATGGCCAAAATGTCACGAGTGGGGTAATAAGACTGCTTTTATTGGATTCAGCGCCATTTGTTACATAGGATAGGATGGTCAAAACATGGTCACAAGAAACATCAAAAATGGTAATTTTTGGCTAAAAAGTGACCAAAATGTCTTGAGTGGGTCATTTCTTTAATCAGCACAGTATTTTACATAAGATTAAGGTAAGTAATTGAAGCCCAAATAGTTTTAGAATTGATTTCTTAGTACCAGACAATAGAGAAACGTTCAATATTTTTATTTTGCTATTTTAATATTTTAAATTAGCGGGCAATCTTGAGCAAAAACAATTAGCAAAATGACATTTTTACCCCAGATTGTAGTACTAATTGAAAAAAAATAACCTTAATAATAACCTTGTAAAATGTCATGCAAAAGTCAATTTTGGAGAAAATCTAAAACAGTTAAAATATAGAACACAAAAAGATTATTACTTTGTTTACTATAAGATTATTATTATGCCATTGTTACTTTCTGTCATTTGGGGGCGCCTAAACCCTATTTTGAAACCCTATTTTGCCATTTCGACGCACTGATCTATCGTATGGATACACAAAGATCAGAGCATGTTCGGTTATTTGGGTCAAAATGTAAAAAAATTAATGGTTAAGCCTCGTCTAAAGGTGGGGAGGGGGCTGTTGCACACACTCGAATTTTTCATCCGGTCAAAACTATGGCAAGGTCATTGAAACACAACCCCGATAAACCATGTTTTTCTCTTGATAAACATCGTTTTTCTCTTGATAAACAGAGTTTATCAAGAGAGAAAAAATAGTTATTTTATTTTGACAAACACTGTTTATGAAATGATGAGCATGTTTGTTGTTTTTAAAATTTCGAAAAAAGTTTATCCGATCCTAGATAAAACTGTTTTTCTAGATAAACTTTTTGTTTTCTTGATAACCTCGTTTCTCAATTGGATAAGCAGATTTTTTTTGAAAACTCGTCTTTTTTTCTTGATAAACTTAGTTATCTATCGTAAACTAGTTTTCTAGATAACTTAGTTTGTCTCGCCCGAACTTTGTTCCGCAAGACAAGGAGGGGGAAGGAGATGGAGGGGATTCGCGGAAGGAGATGGGGTGTTGGAAAGGAGGGGGGGGGGATGGGGATGGTTGGTGGGGAGGGGCGTGGGGTGTTGGAGGTACCAGTTGGAGTGTTGGGAGGGCAAGGATGGGGTTTGGGGATTGGGGCAGGTGGGGTGTGGGCGGGGCCAGTGGGATGTTGGGGAGGGCTGGGTGGGGCAGGTGGTGGGGGGGGGTGGAGAGGGGGATGGGTTGTTGGGGAGGGGAGGGGAGTGGGGAGAAGGGGGTGTTGGGGGAGGAGTTGTGGGGAGCGGGTGTGGGGGAGGGTGACGGGAGGGGTGTTGGGGAGGGGAGGGGAGGGGTGTTGGGGAAGGGGTGTTGGGGAAGGGGTGTTGGGGTGGGGGATGGGGTATGTTGGCGAGGGGAGGGAAGTGGTGGGAAGGTGTGATGGGGATGAGGTTGTTAGGGAGGCGTGTGGGGAGGGGTGTTGGGGAGGTGAGGTGATGTTGCTGGATGGGGAGGGGGGATGGGCCAGTGTGGGGAGGTTGTTGGAGGGGAGGGGGTTGGGAGGGGAGGGAGTGGGGTGGGGAGGGGTGTTGGGGAGGGGTTGTGGGGAGGGGTGTTGGAGAGGGCGGTGATGTTGGTGGGGGATGTGGGAAGGGGTGTTGGGGGAGGGGGATGCGAGTGTTGGGGAGGAGGATGGGGTGTTGGAGAGGGGATGGGTGTTGGGGCGGGGATGGTGTGTGTTGGGGAGGAGATGTGGTGTTGGGGAATAGTGAAGGGGTGTTGAGCAAGGGAGATGGGTATTGAGAGGGGAGGGGTGTTGTGTTGTAGGGAGGGGTGGGGTAAGGGGGGTGTTGGGGAGGTTGTGGAGGAGGTGTTGTGGAGGGGAGTTGTTGGGGAAGGGAGGTGGGTTGATGCCGGGAAGGGATGGGGTGTGGGGAAGATAAGAGTGTTGGGGGAGCGGAAGGGGTGTTGGTTTGCGCAAGGGGATGGGGTATTGGGAGGGGAGGACTTGGAGACGGAGTGGGGTGGGGAGGATGGGTGTTGGAAGGAAAGGGGGAGAAGGATGGGTTTTGGGGAGGGGTGGGGTGTTGTGGAGGGGGGTGAGCGGTGTTGTAGGGAGGGGGAGGGAGTGTTGGATGGGGTTGGAGAGAGGTTCTTGGGGAGGGGTTTGGTGAGAGGAATACAGTGTTGGGAAGGGGAGGGGTGTTGGGGATGGTGTGGAGAGGCGGTGTGCTGGGAAGGGGTTGTTGGGGAGGGAGTTTGGGAAGGAGTGTGTGAAGGAGGTGGTGGGGAGGGTTGTTGGGGGGGTGTTGGGGATGGGTGTGGGTGGAGTTGTTGGGGAAGGCGTGTTTGGGGTGGTGTTGGGGGGTGGTCGATGGCGGTGTTTGTACTACAATTTTGTAGTAGATTTCAAGCTTAATCCTATCTCACTATGAGGACCCTGGGGTCTATATCCCATCTCACTTAGTTATGGGGACTCTCTAGAGTAAAATCACCAAAGTCTTAATTTAACTTTCTAAACATTTTATATTAGCATTCAAGCCTTAATCCTACCCCTTCATGAGACCAGGGGTTCCAAAATCCATCTCATTTATGAGGACCCTCATATAGTATAAACCTACATGTCCTAAATTTCATTCACAATTATATCTCTGGGTTTCAAGCATTGGGCCGACGCACTCATTGAAGACCCTAGTTCTAAATACCATCCACTTATAAGGACCCTCTATAGGAAACTCACCAATGTCCTTAATTTATTCTACAATTTTATATAGAGTTCAGCAGGCCCGTAGCCGGGAAATTATGCGGTGGGGGTGCGGATGCCAGAAGCGGACCTTTGAGTATCAAAAAAAAAATTTCGGCTCGCGGCGCTCGCCGGTTGTAACCCAAAATTTTCACCGTCGGCTCAAAATTCTGAAGAGCGGGGGGGGGGGGGGGGGGGGGGGGGGGGGGGGGGGTGAGGGAAGACAACAAAATTTCGTCGCCAGCGTTGGAAAACAACAGTTAGTAACAAAGACAATCGTAACGCGATGTTAACAGCTGCTTATGTTCATTCAATATACAATGACCACAACCTTAAGGACAAACTTTTAATGACCACTCGGACCGTAAACATGGCAAAGCGGACCTTTCAACATCATTAAAGCGACCTTTGTCTTTTGGGAGGGGGCCGTCGCAACCACCCGACACCCCCCCCTGGCTAGGCCCGGATTTCAAGCCTTAATCCTGTCTTACTCATGAGGACCCGCGTTCCTTAATCCATCTCATTATGAGGACCCTTCTATAGTAACCTACCAAAGGTACTAAATTTCAGTCTACAGTTATATTCAGTGTTGCCAGCCTTAATCCTGTCTCAATCTTGAGAACCCTGGCTCATAAATCCCAACTTAAGAGAAGCATTGCCAATTTCTATTCATTATAAAAGCACATATTAAAAAATAGGAAAACGCTATATACTGCTAGAAAATATTCTCCCCTTTAAACACAATGGAGTGTTCCTAATGCGGGGAGCATGTTGCTGGGGGCCACAGGATGGAGAAAATAGGCTATATCTTTGGGACCTCACGGTGGAGATACGCGCAGGGGATATAGGTGTTGGCGTCTTTCTAGCTTCATTGGTATATTTTGCCTGGAAGAGATGATTGACGGATAGAAAATCATACAAAAAGCATGTCATTTTTAGCTCCGCAGCACGCAAAAAAAGTATTGTTTAACATGTTCAATACCCTCCGCTGAGGCGATCGATCGACTCTTTTTGAGTATACGCAAAACTGGCGATATGAGCATTCGTCTCCTTGACATAGAAGAAAAAGAAACAGAGGACGTGTTTAGTTTTGCAACCAGACCAACCACTTTTATAATAAGTTGACAAGGAAAACATAGGATACTTGAATTGAAAGCGTGCTCAAAATGAAGAGCGTTTCAGTGTCCACTATGTACACATAAAATCATTTCCCTAAAATGTTTCAAATTTTAGATATGCAAGTTCATAGTTCTCAAAAACTTTAATCGCCGATATCTCGAATGTGACTTTTGGTCGATGGCCTGGTGGAAGATCGTGGACATATGCACCGTAAATTTTGGTGAACCTTTGTGGAAGGTCCTATTAGGTTAGGATGTTCGTCAGTGTTTTTTTTTATTCCAAACTCTGTAATAATCGCAATATATATATTTCGGTGTTTGATGCATCAATTTTTACAGTATACGGTAATTTTCACAGCTATTATTCGGCAGAATTGCTGTCAGTAAATACTGCAAAAATTTATAATATTTTTAGTGTGGCAAAATCGTATCAGATACAGCGACCAACATTGTACTAATATAAACTCCGCGCCACATTATATAGGCCACCAGTGTTGATCGAGAGGAGGAGGGCGATCATCTCGCAATATCCATTGATCGATAGGTCCCTTTATAAGCTGTTGTACGTTGGTTCAGGTAGTAGAGCAAACAAGACGAATGCAGATTGATCTGTTTGGAAGACTTTCTTTTGCGTTTGGGTATGATTTCCAACAAAGTAAAAATCATTAATCTACAAATTGGAAGTGTTCTTTTGCCTCAATATTTGGATATGAAAAGAGCTGTGTCATAAAATATGAAAAAAAAAAAAAAAAAAATCAATTTCGACAAAATGGTCGATTGGCTGTTTTGGAGACTCGTGAACCAATATGTCAAGGCATATTGAATATGCTGAATATGCTCCTGGAGACATATTTGAATACACAAATGGTCCAGGAGCATACGGCAAATATTTCCAGATGGTCCTGGAGCATTTCCCAGATACTAGTGTCCAGGACCGTATGGTCCTGGCCCATATGGTCCTGGAGGCAAATTGGCCAAAGTCTAACAGAAGCGACGCAGCATGGTGCCCCTGCAGTCCACCCTGCAATAGTGCACGATGGATGGGAAGAAGGTAACATGGCTGTTGACTAGCAGTGGAGCTCGATAGATGGGTTTTGTATAATCTTACTCTGTGGTCTATGGATTAATTAATTTTCCCCTTTTGCAGTCGGTACAGGCTATGGCTGTTGTGTGTAGTAAGAGAAGAAAACGTGAGTCAAAAATCCATTTGATGATTGATACCATGCCTGACCCATCTAGAACGTTTACCATGAGCCATTAATGGAAGGGAGAGTCTTATAGTTGAAGGTTGAAAAAATTAGGGCCGGAGAGCTTCACTGTTTGTAAGACATGAACACGGGACATTGTCATTATTATGAGCCATTTTTTGTACGGGCCTTAAATTCGAGTTGCCACCCACAGGAGTCCGTTCCGAAAAACTCGGTCCGTAAATCTACGGCATAACTTTGTCATGCTGAGTGGACCAATGTGTTGTTCAAGCAATGTGAACTGGTATGAAAAAGTCTGTATGTAGGACCATGAAACCACATACCGCACGAGTTTGGGAGGAAGGGCCCCTGGTGATTATTCTCCCATATTATAACTTCGAAGGGATTGTCTCCCCTGACTAGGATTAGCTTGCACATTAGCGTATACAGCCTATTTCAAAAAAGTGGTACACCATTAGCGGGGGGACGGTAGGAAAGAGTGTGCGCTCCGGATACAAAAGTGTGAATTTTTGCACAAATTTTGCAAAAAATTAATGGGAAGCCTTCCAAGTAAGCCCAAGGATTCAAAAAGGTATAGCTTACATTATCTGTGGCTTATAGTTCCAGAGTTTTGGGTCGTGTTGAAGCCTTCTCGGGGAGGCCATGTTAATGTCAAATCCACCTTGTTATGGGGTAGTGTTGAAGCCTTTCGGTCGGGCCTGTTAATGTCACATCACCTGATATGGGTAACTGAGCAACAAACTTAAGTCCAAAACTCGTGTTTTAAAAACACCACAGTGAACATCATGAAGACCCACCCTAAATTCTAGGCGGCTGAGCTACTCACAGAGAACTTTCCTTCTGGCAAGCACCAACGTCTGTTATCCTGCAGCTGAAACGTTGAGGGTCTCACCCATGCTAAACGTGACATCATCTTACAGCGAGACGGTGAGAAAGGAGTGATGAATATCATCCTCCCCAAGAAACTACTGCGAATCTGAAGAGGAGCTGCAAATCGAAGGTTGTGACCTTATTTGCTCATTCCGCACAACAAGCATGGAATCGCTTCCTATGTGGGCAAGGCATGCAAGTGAGATCAACCCTGTAATCTTCAATGAATTCGCCGATCCAGTGGATAACATTTTGAAGGTCATGGTAAACCCAACTTCACCAACATCTATACGGCCCGCCCAGCTGAGGCATACTCCAACTCCCTTCCAGTAGTTCAGGCGGAGCTCCTTCGTCTGCCGTCTGCGGAGATTTCAACTGTAGAAATACAGCAGGGGGATACTCAACATTGACAGAAATTTGCAAAGGGCTCTTGAATTGAATTGAAGCCAGACCTCCACCTGACTGTTTGATAGTTAAGGCCCACCTACCTTCGATTTCAGCATCATGGACCGTGACCTGTCCGACCGTCCAACAGTCACCGCGACATCCGATCCCCCTGCTCCAGAACGGCCCTCCTAATTTCCTATATCAGGTCATTGCCCTATCCTGGTCACCTGTGACATCAAGGTCACGATCTCCAGTCTCTACAGAAAGAGATGAAATTTCAGGAAAGCCAACTGGTCCAGTTCAAACAAACTCACCAGCGAACTGTCAGCCACGCTGCCCAACCCTGCTTCAGCTAACATCAACGATGCATATTCTGACTTCTGCTCCATGCTCCACCAAGCAGCTTAACATTCCATTCCAAGAGGCAGAGAATCCCCTACACCCCCTGTGGGACAAGGAATGCGACGAGTTATATACAAATGTCATTGTATACAAACTGCGATACTGAGAGATTAGAAAAGGGCAACTACTGGATCTGCTTGGCCAAAGCAGACCACCAGATGGAGGAGAGATATCTCAATATCACTTTACCCACTCAAGCCGCAATGCCTGGAACACCATCAAAAAGCTCACCGGCGCAGCTGTCCAGCTAAGCATTGTCCTGTCTCTGCAAACTCCATCGCTTCATGTACTTGTCAACAATGGAAAGTTTCAGACCATACTCTCCACAGGCGAAAGCCCCCTCTCGTCTGTTAATGCAGATATTAAACAGCTTCTACATACCTCTCCACCGTCAAGCTCCATGTCTCAACCTTTCACCTACGATGAGATCCCCGAAGCAAGAATGGGAAGCTCCTGGCCATGACAACATCCATACAGCATTCTTGAAGAATAAGGCACCCGAAGCTGTGCGATGGCTCCAACTCTTCCTTTCTACTTGCATGAAAACGTCACCTATTTCCCCTCCCGAGGGAACTTCAACGGTCAGCAATCCTGTAGCCAAGAACCCAGCAAATGAGCCCAAGAGTTCGACCCATTCGCTACGAAGCTCACATCTCTACAGCTGCTTGATGCTGATACTCGGCAGGATCAATGATGTGGTCGAGGCAAATCTACCCCTCACCCAAGGTGGCTTTCAAAGAGGTAAAATCTACAACTGATTAGATAGCAAGACTAGTTATGACATCGAGACAGCCTACCAGAAGAAGCAGAAGTTTGGAGCCGTCTTCATAGACCTAACTGCTTGCGTACGATACAGTCTGGCATCGAGTCTCTACCCAAGCTACTTCAAAATCTTCCCTGATGTCAAGCTTGTCAAGTTCATTATGCTGCTCATCCAAGACCATCTTTCGTCCTGGAGACATCAAATGGGCAACGCAGTAAAAAGCGCAACTTCGGAATGTGTCCCCCCCCCCCCAAGGTTTCTTCCCTGGCAACCCATTCTCTTCAACTCTACGTCTCAGATATGCCAAAGGGAGATTGTTCGCTGTACTCCTACGCAGACGACACGGCACTTGGAATAGCTGCTGATGCCTTTGAGTCCTTAGAAACAGTGTTGCAGACAGACCTAAACACTGTAAGCCAATCTTCCACCGATGGTACGTGAAACTCACAAACACAAACCGTCCGGGCTCTGTCTTCACCTTGCATCGATTTGCAAAAAGAGAACTTAACATCACTCTAATGGAGAAAAACTTTCATCATTACCCAACCCAAGTACCTTGGCGTCACATGGACCGCAGCCTTACTTTCATTCAACACACCACGGCACTCGCTGCCAAGACGCAGTCCCGTGTCAACCTCCTCAGAATGCTCAGAGGGACTTGGATGGGGTTGGCATCTTTTTGACACCTTACATACATCAACTTTTGCCCTTGGCATACTCCACTGCTGAATACGTCTTGCACCAGTATGGTGTCACAGTGTACATTCACACAGATTGTGTCGTTCTGAATGATGCAATTAAGACTTTGTTAGTGGTTGCCTTTTGACGACGCCTGTAGAATATCTTGCAATTCTGTCTGGCATAGCTCCTGCAAACCTTAGAGGAACCTTCCAGACGATCAACCGCTCGCCAAGAAATGTGATGAACCTGTAGCCTATCCACCCCACACCAACACCCTTTGAGGGTCAGGGACATTCCACGGAACACTTTGCTACCCATCCATGACACTGCAGTCACAGTATCCCTATCGATCCATCCTGGATCAATGACAATGTTATGAGCAATGGTCATCCTCTACTTTGGACCTAAGCATTTGTGGCACAGCACATTCTAGCAAGCCCAAAGGCGGTGACCCTTGATAGGAAAGCATGGGTGAACCTCAACAGATTCAGACTGGCGTTGGCCGTAAAAGCACTTCCTTCACAAATCGGAGTAGAACCTTCAACCAAACTGCGATTGTGGAGAACCACAAACCATTAGCCACATCATAGATGACTGTGGAGGTCTCCCCGTCCACAGAGAAATTCCAGGCCGATCAACCTGGATATCGAAAAACTATCAGCTCGTTAAGACGGATCTTCCACTGTGATTTTGGACTTGCCTCACGACGAACGTGTTAAAAACTGTAAAAATGTGAAAAGTCAATTTGGTGCGTACATGGGTTAAAGGTTTAAAATTTGCTTGGGATTCAGGTATATGGGGGGCCATTGAGGGGTGCTGGCAAGTGTCCCTTCCATCAAATTCATGGATTGTCAATGCCTAGGACTTGTGTGCAAAATTCAACTTTTAATCTGGAAGCGCACACTCTTTCACTACATTCCCCCGCTAATCTCTTTATCCTTATGTCTTTATTTGGTTCAATTTCTTAGTATAACACTGTCAACTAAAACATTAAAGACATATGTCTTTGACAGATATGAGAAATGTCCTTGTTCACAATTGCATCTGTCATAGTGTTTGCTTATTTCAATTTTGGAATTTCAGTGGTTACTGGAATTCTGGTTGTTTGATGTATTAAGTTGTTTTTTATCAAATGGTCCAACCATACATCCATTAACACTTAACTGCATAGGGGTTTGCACTTTCGTCATGCCTAAGGGGGCTCCTAGGGACCCATGCATTATATAACCACTTTCCTAAAAAAATGTTTAGAAGAAATCTACCACATGTTAAGGCTTTCAAAGACATCAACAATAAAAGAAATAACCGAAAAAAAAAACTGTTCATAAGAAAACTAGGGGCAAAACATTGCTTTTAATTTTGCGAAAAATGTCGAAAAAGACACTAAGTCGTTTCTGCCTTTTCTGCGGCACTGATTAACCTAGACTTTTGCTGATTGCTTTAATTAGTGAAAAATGAACTATATTTACCATATTATGCACAAACATAAATGTCTCATGCCATTTTATATTTTTTAGGATTACTGGTATAATTTACCATAGGTTCCTACAGTAAACCGCTATATGATGTATATAAATATTATGGCACCAATGGCCTACTATACTTTCCAAGAATGTTGATTAATAATATTTAATTTGTTTATGTAACTAGGTGTATGCATTATGAAAATCAGAATCACAGTAACTCTATTAAGATTTTCATTTTGTCATGGGCACTTCCGTTAGTGCATAAGGGGGCTCCTAGGGACCCATGCTAATTAACGCAAAACGGCGCGATGGATTTGAGCTGTATGCACCAATGCAAGCGCAACTAAAAGTTAGACAAATACAAAAAATATAAACCAAATATATTGCAGCGTTAAAAACGCCAGCTGAAAAACAAAAAATGGACCCCTAGGAGCCCCCGCCCGCTATGCAGTTAAGTGTTAATTGACATTTAATCCCGCCGGTGCAATTTAAGATATTGAAACGGATTTGTTATACACACTGAAGATAAACAATTAAGTTTGGCCAAGTTGCCAAGTTTCTATTCTAAATATAAGTATAGGAAAACACTGTAGAGACGATAAAAGAAAACAATACCGGCAAAATATTTAGTATTTTGAAAAACAACAGGCAGTAGTACCAGGAGATTTTTGTAGTTGAGACATTCAACTTTTAAAGGTGAACCTGCTTCAACGATCATGTGAAAACGTGGAATGGGGTAATTGGAGATAGTTGCAAAATGCCCTTTGTTTTCAAAACCAGTGAACCGTATCGGACAAAAATTGAACAGGATATAAAAAAGTTCACTATTTAAAATCTGTTATAAAGTTTGAATAATTCTCAGTAATTTTAAAATTAAAGCACCAACTACAATGATTGCATTTATTTTGGGACATTCTGTACTTCAGGCGTGCGTTTATATACAAAACAGTGGGATTAATTATAACTCGCCTAATTACCAAATGATGCTAAGCGCGTTGAAAAAAGAAAACAATGAGGAAATATATTGGTCTTGAGAAGTTTCTTGAAAGAACTAAGACTAACACTAACAGCCTGTTTGATATTGCTGCGACGAAATACCGGGTTTTGCCGAAACCCTCTGTCTTTCGGCAGATGACCTTGCCGTACGGCAGGGGTAATCTGCCCGGTGTTTCGGCAATAATTCATGGCGGATCCAGGATTTGAAAAATGTCAAAATTACCGGGGGGACTGAAAGGCTGTAACTGGTCCAAAATAGCTCAAAATGGGCTGATTTTGCAAGAATGTGCAGAATTATCGGGAGGCGCGCGCCCCCTCCCTGGATCCGCGCCTGATGTGGGTGCTTTTGGCTTTACAAGATCGTATTTACGTCTACTATTACATACATGCTTGTTCCTAAATGCCAAAAGCCTGATTTTTAATGAGTTTCATTGTAGAATTGTCCATAAAATCACGAAAAATGCGTAAACACGTGCTCTACACATCACCAGCACGTTATTTTCCACTCCTCTTCTCCTCTGCCGAATGCCTCGGTACTTCGGCAGTTCTGAGAGGAGGGAACTTTTGCACCCGGGTATTTCGGCACCCGGGTGTTTCGGCACAACAATATACAAGGGCAGGCTATTAAATTGTGTTGCAGTCTTTGTTCGTGCTTGTAATTAAGCCCGAACTTGCGTGCGGGCGCGGCGCCAGAGCTTGCGCTTATACGCGTCCACTCTACTGCCACGACCAGGTAAAACAGAGTAAATACACTTTCACCGAGGTTAAGCTATCGTTGAAAGGTAGGAGCAGGGCCGCCGAGAGAAATTGCGGGCCCGGGGGAACGTACCTTGGAGTTACGGGCCCCCGTTTACCAACTTCGTTTTCCATAACTCCATGGGGGGTGAAGTTACAGTGGCTGCGAAGCGGACATGACGCGGTGGGGGTGTGGGAGCTGTATAATACAGCTGATCGATGCAACTTATTGGGTGTTTTTGTCTGAATTATTCATAAAGTGTTTATGGAGACGACCCAGGCAGTGGGTGTGGGAGGGGGTGTCACCCTCCCGCGCAAAGCGCGGGAGCCTTGCAATGTTCACTTTCCAAAACACATTTTCTCATGAAAATTTGATAGAGACAAATATAAATTTGCAAGTGTTCATTTTTTAATGCTAGAGGTATGATAAACGGTTTTTAAAAAGTAAAATCGCGGGGGGGGGGGGGTTCTCAACTTTGGTTTTGGTAGGGACGTGCCTCCGCAACTCTGGAAGTAGGACCCATAGCTATACCATTTTTTGCCAAAAAAGGACCCATATAGCTATACCAGAGATGCAAATTTTGGGCCAAATTTAACTCAAATTTGCCATTTTCACCGCAAACGTTTGACATTTTTAAACCAATTTGGACAATATTTGCTTCAGATTGAGGAAATTTGACTAATTTTCCAACAATTTTTAGAAAATTATGGTTTCCGATTGAGAAGTTGTGACTAGTTTTCCGAAACAATTTCAGAAAATTTTGAAAAAAAACGACCCATTGCTATACCAAAATTGGCATGAAAAAAGGTCATTGATATACCAGAAGGCTGAAAATGGGACCGATGTCTGTGGCAAGTCCCTGTATGGTCATTTGTGTTGAGAACCCCAACCTCCGCGGAGGTAAAATATATTGATGGTTTTAGTTTTGTTTAATATATATATATATATATATATATATATATATATATATATATATATATATATATATATATATAATATATATATATATATATATCGTGTTCATGGGAGTTCATATATGAAGCGGCCCGGGGTGGGTGCAGGCACGAAGCGCGGAACCCTTGCAATGTTCACTTTCCAAAACACATTTTCTCATGTATATTTAATAGAAACAATTTGAAATTGGTAAGTAATCCACTTTATAATTCATGACCAACCGTTTTATAAAACAAAATCTTAATTGTTTTTGTGTAGGGCCTAATTTCTCAAACCGAGAGAGGCCCTGCCGCTAAATTTATTAACCGCGCGTATCGCTAAAAAATGGAAATTTCGTGGGTTACAGAGTATCTTCTCAACGTAGTAGGTAACATTATCGCATGAGGGGGAAACGGGCCCACTGTATCCGCCAATGCTCTGTTTCTCTCTCGCGCTCTCTCTCTCTCTCTCCATCCCTCTCTCTCACTTTCTCTCCCTGTCTGACTTTTGTCACAACGGCAAGGGCTGAACTTTTACTTTTTTACGGGCCCCTAGGACCCCGGGCTCGGGGTCAACTACCCCCTTTGACCCCCCTTCTCGGCGGTACTGGGTAGGGGTGGCTGCCACCCAAAAATTGTATGGTACATTTCATAAAATGGTCTGTACAATATGGCCATAAAACTTTATGTCCACAGTCTCGGCTCTGTCTTTGGTTCAGAATGCACTGGGTTTAAAAGATAAAATACACTGGAAATGCTAATCTAAAAATTTAGGAGACACCTGGACATGCCGGTCCTTATACCGCGCCCTATTTATACCAACCAACTTGTCCACAGAACGCGAATTACACAGGGGGCGAATCAACTTGAATTGTAGAGTCTATGTAATTTCAGTCTCTTTAGCTTTCTCTCACATTACCGTGGACCTGAGGGAGGGTGTATTTTTATATAATTAAGTTATGTTATGTGAATGTAAAACTAGTCATTTGCCATCATTTAGAGCCGCAACCCAGCTGAAAATCCAATATTTCTACCTTTTTGGTGTAAATTGAATTTTTCTTCTATTATACACTGTGTCTATGGAAATTGATAATTTGCTGATTCGCAGACTTTATGACGTCATAAACGTCTAGTATAAGACAAGGAATATGATTGGATAATAACCATGCATTGACATATCTGTCAATGCACGATCCGTATGTTAATGAACTTACGCGGTGTGTTTAGAACGCGTACGTGCGACGTTGGATTGATTCATTTTATGGGCGGGTTTGTTCATTTGTTCATTTTTTTTATTTGGAAACATTACTCTAGTGGTTTCTATAGTTTGTTAATTATTTTTTAATAAAATAATATTTAAAAAAGGTTTATGAATGAGGTTAATACCTGTACTAATCTTCTCGTGCATTGGCAAAAAAATCAATACACTTGTATCAGTTTGTCAAGATTCATAACGGCATGCGCTCCTTACTAGATTAGTATAGCTTAGGCCAATATTTTAATTATGAAAACATCAGCCCGAACATGCGCTAGTCAGAAATTTAAATCTGAAAAGGAATGAGCTTTTCCAACATTACATTACTACAAAGAACACAGCCTACAACAAATACTTAAAATACGAATTAATATACAACTTGATATACAGCATAATAAGGCAAACTACTAACAAATCCAAAGTTAACAAAATTTTAAACATCATACATACATACAGCATTTAGCACGCTATTCCCAAAAGGCTCAGAGCGCTTACAGAATAAAATGACTTAAAACTACAAACTTAAATGTACACTACAAAGTAGATTAAAAGTACAAGATAACTTAAAAAGAATTTAAATAATAATTATAATATAGGTAAAATAACGCCTTTTACAAGCGCTGTGCACCAAGAAATGGAGAAATGGCCTAATTCATGGCGCAATGACAAAAAGGGGCCATTGCAATAAAACACCAAACTAGAGCACGGACAACAAGGACAATTAACTATGGGTGTTACCACACAAGGCAGCACTGAAAAAAGAATAAAGGACAACTATAAACACTGATTATGGAAACAAATAAGTTTTGAGAGATTTCTTAAACATAGCAGTAGATGAAGATTGTCTAATATATACAGGAAGCTTATTCCATTCTTTTGATGCAGATACTGTGATGGTTCTATCACCAGCTAATACTCTAGTTATAGGGTAGTCAAGACGAAGATAATCATTGGAAGATCGGAGTTGTCTCTTTGGTACATATAAAGATAAACAATTCAACAAATATGTTGGTCCTTGGTTGTGAAGGCATTTATAGACAAGCAGAAGTAATTTAAATATGATCCGTTGGCGTATTGATAGCCAGTGAAGTGATTTCAAAAGTGGTTCAGGGGCGTGTTTGCGGTCAACTTCAAATACAAGACGTGCTGCCCAATTTTGTAGACGTTGAGAAATAAAAGTAGATGGACACAGTAGAGAAGGTTGTTGCAATAATCAAGACGTGAAAGAATTAATGAACGTGCAGCATGATGACATGTAGGTTGGTCGATATATTTCCTGATTCTGGCAATATTAGAAGATGAAAACAACACATTTGCTAACATTAGTAATATAAGATGACATGGTCATGTGAGTGTCAAAGAAAGCACCCAGATTCCTAATGGTTTTTGCAGGTTCAATGTGTTCACTTCCAATAGAAAGCGTTAAATTAGATGGCAGATGTTTATAATTATATGGCGATGCAGCAATGAAGAATTCTGTTTACTCTCATTTAACTTAAGTTTGTTTGCAGTCATCCAGTTTTTTATGTCAGATATACAATTTTGGAGTTCAGATAATGCACTGTCGAGTTCTCCTGGCACTTTGGGATCAAAGATACATATAACTGTGTATCATCGGCATATAAATGATGAGAGACGTGATGATGATGATTAGCAATGTCACCAACTGGAAGGGTGTAAATGGTGAAGCCAACAGGTCCAACAACAGACCCCTGTGGTAGACCAAACTGCATAGTGATCGGCTCTGAAAGCTGACCTGGTATATCAACTTGGGTAGACCAATCAGCAAAATAGGAACGAAAATGGTTTCACAAACACAATGTTAACAGGTAACAAGAAGCTTGTTCCACAGCCTAGGACCAATTACGTCGAATGATCTTTCCCCAAATCTACGCATGGTACGATAACTGTGTAACATCAGAAGAGACTATAGCCTTCGTCTTGTACCATCAGATTTCTATCCCACACATTATACAAATTCAGAGCCTCATCAGTCTGATGAAGCCTGTCCATGAAGAGACTTATACCCATTCCTTCCTTAACAGGCAATCAGTGAAGTGATAAAAAGTTGCGACGACTCTGGTAACGACCGCAAGCGAACGCCAAACGCGCAGCTTTAATTCGCGGCACGGTGGCCTTTGTGACGCAGTTTCATTGGCGCCATAGGTAATGAGTGGAATAGTCAATGCGGGACAAGACCAAGATCGTACAGCATGGTTACAGGCATCAGTGTGCATAAACTACGATTTGCCATAATTATGATATGGTAATTGACATCAATCAACATACAACCCCAAGGTTCTTCACCACATAGATGCGGGAACAGAAGTGTCACCCAGATCTAACCGTATTGGAGACCGATTTTTTCAAAACACAGAGCGTGGCAAAGACAATAATGATATTTTTTCTGATTCAGGGGGTCCCCACCTACGCTTATCGATTACATATCAATCATGCGTGCTTCTCCATGTACAGGGGACCGACGGCTTAACGTCCCTTCCGAAGGACGGGTATTCTCGTGGTCGTTTGCCAAGTCCAATTAACCGGAGAGCGGAAGTTCCAGTTGTTATCAATAGTTCTGATACAATCAAATCCAGAATTTAGTAGGAATCTAAATCCCACCAAGTGGCCCCGCCGGTACTCGAACTGGGGACCTACCAACGACGAATACCCTAACCAGTGGGCCAACCGCTCTCTGACTGGATGCGGTCTCTCAATATTTGCAATGAATTTGGACATTGGCAATATGTACATCATGATCAAAAGATCAGCTTCTTAAGTACAGGGATAAAATATAATGCTTCTCAAAGTGTGGGGAAATTGCCTGTTAAAGAGCACTGTTACATCCTGGTGATGATAGGTAATAGACATTCCAAGTTCTGTTTATACAACTTCGGTGTCAGATAGTGTTTAAAAACTGCATATCGGCATTGAATTCAGCATTGACAGTCGCATTGTACGTAATCTTTCAACTTATCAAAAAGAAAGTCAGGAAATCATTGGCAAGATCAGATTCAGAGTTAGCGCTGGGCAAAGCCCTTGAAAATGAATTCAAAAGATGTTTAGTCGTATGAACAATGTCCTTAGTACCACAACAAAGAATCTGTCAAGTAAAACGTCCGTTGAGCCGGAACAATGTTTACTGAGGTTTGTCGTTCTGAACAATAAGCATAATATAGTCTTCCTCCAAACGTGATTTGCGTCATCTACCTCGAGACGCCTCCGAACCCACCTCTCTTGGTGGATCTTACAATTCTTCCAAAGAGGCGAGTTGTATGCTATGCTCCTAAGTGACAATAGGGCAAAGTTCTTCTAGAACAGAAAATTTAATTGTCTCATAATAATCACAGAATGTATCAGGATCATCACAATCGACAGAGACAGCACAAAGACGATCACTGAGGAGAGTATTGAATTGATCAATGTCAAGATTACGAAAATCATAGGAGGTGCTTTAACATACCGAACAGAGCACATGACAATATGATGATCCGAATACCACATAGGATGGACCAAACAGTTATGAACAATATCATCATTAATCATCATCATCAATATCATCCGAGTTGTGGCCATGTTTATGTGTGGGTCTGTGGACGTGTTGACAAAAGCCATATGTAGACAAAGTGGATGAGAAACGTTTAGAATCCCATTTATAGGGATTATCAACATGAACATTAAAGTCACCCGAGAATGACAAATTGGCTAGGAGTAGTACAAATGTCATCAAGAAATTGCTCGAAATCAGTCAAGAACTGGGAAGTAAGAAGGCCATTGGTAGCACACGGTGTGGGTCGATACATCGTAACAAATTGAACAGCCTTAGTTTTATCAGTGACACGAATATTAAGTTGGAAAAATAAAGGTACCTAACTTAACACTTAACACCCATAATTTATTCAAAATTTATCCAAAATATAATCACTGCGCAACAAATTAGACAAACATGAAAAAACAAAGACAAGCAGCAAGATTATTGTGTTGGAAATATGCTTTTAAAACTTGTGTGAAACTATCAATGGCGGGAGCATCGCGGATATGGCGAGGAAAACTGTTCCACAATAAAAGCCCTGCAACAGCAAAAGCTTTGTCACCAGTATGTCTCTTGGTACGTGGTATGGAAAGAAGGGATTTGTCAGATGACGAGCGAGTGAATGGTCCTGATGGTCTGGCTTTGATTTTAACTCTTTGCATGCTGGGCTGGACAATTCTGTGAAAGTTATAACACATAAGTCAGTTGCATTTGAGTTGGCTTTCCAAATATTTACAGGTCATTTGTGATGCCATCTAAAAACAAAACAAAGGCTAGTGCTTCTTTGGACTAATTTAAATGTATTTTTCACGCTGATTCTTAATATGCTCATAAAAAATAAATAATTTGGAAATTTTTATAACAAGAAAAGACAAAAATTGACCAAAATTCATCTTTTAGCGAGTATACTCGCCTGCCGCATGCAAAAGAGTTAAGCGTCGGTTTGAGATATGTGGAGCATGACCATTCAGTAATTTGTACACATAGAGGCAGAGTTTAAAGAGGGTGGGTCAGAACAGGGAGCCAATGTAATGAGTGAAGCAATGGAGCAGGGCTTTCAAGTCTAGCAGCATGAATTAGAGCACGTACTACTAGTAGCGCACACCGAAACATCACGATCGGTTGGTCGGCTCTCGGGTTAGGTCCCATGATGTACCCGCTCACACCTCCTCCTGGGCATTTTACAGAGGCTCGTCGATCCTGATATCCTGGACACTATAGGATGGATCTCCGCAACCACTTTCCAGAGAGTTTATCTCCTAGACGTTCTGGTGCAAAGAGGGGATGTTGCTACTGCAGCACTGTGTGCCGGTAGAAGTGAATGCAATCAAGAGCTCTAGGTGAGTCTCTCAGTGCGAGACGGGGATACGCTAGCGCTGGTGCCTACCTACCCTTACCTTCTTCCACCGCCTGAGACTACCAGTGGGATACTGTGCAAAAGTAAGGTCGCGGAGAGTAGCTATCGAGAGCGCAGTGTATTTCCCTCTCAGAATTGAGAGGGGGATACACCAGTCGGTGCTCACCTGGTGAGCGCCTGATAAGTGACTTCTTTCTCTGTGCCGATTTTCAGCACTGGGCGATACCTGCTTTAAAAGAAAATGGTCAACCCAAAAAACCAACTTTTAGCGAATATTTCCTATAGGTTTCTACAGACACCCAAAATAACTTTTGCCCAAATTTAGTGCATTAACTTTCGTGTTCCCCCCCTGCATATTGGGGACCCTTTAGTAAGCGCCCTCTAGTGTCATGTTACTGTAAGTGATCACATGTTACCTGAATATTAGTACAATTTAAATCAAAATTAATAAGCAAAATTAAAAGAAAAATGTGTTCAATTTTGTACTAAACGCAATCATGAAATTATATACCCAGATCACAAAATGGTAGCAACATTGAAGAGGTCATTAGAATAAGTAGGAATTCGGGATTCTGGGTAATTTGGTTTGAGATGTTGTCTGGGATACATACTTTCCCCAAACACCATTATCATTAGCTTGTAGTGATATTAAACCATCGCCCAATTAATTAATACTTTACAAAAACAAGCTGAAATTAGACCATTTTAAAGAGTAAGTAATCATTAAATGCACATTGGCAGCCATTTTGGCAAGCGCCCTCTAGCGTTATGCTGCTGCAAGTGATCACGTGTTAATCAAATAGTAGTGCCAATTATCGAAATTGATACAAACAAGTGTTCAAATCGTGATTATTTAAGAACGCAGTATTGAGACGATACCCAAACACACAGAATGGCAGCCGTTAAGACGCCATTAGAATATGTGGACCCAAAGGGATTCTGGGTAATTTTGGTTTGAGATGTTGTCAACATGCCCACTTTCCAAAACTACCAACATTAGCTTGTAGTATATGTGACATTTCACCACCGCCTATAATCAATTATTTTACAAATAAAGCTCAAATTGGACCATTTTAATCAGTAAGTAGTCATTCAACGCACATTGGCGGCCATTTTGGCTAGCGCCCTCTTGTGTTATGCTACTGTAAGTGATCACTTGTTAATTCAAAATTTGGCGCTACTTATCAAAATTGATAAAAAAAATAGTTACAAGGTGTTATTATCGTAATTATTTAAGAATGCGGTATTAAAACGATATACCTTAATACACAGAATGGCGGCCATTTTAAAAATGCCATTACACTATGTTCCCCCAAAGGGATTCTGGGTAATTTGGTGTATGATGTTGTCAGCAGCCATACTTTCCAAAAATACCAAAATTAGCTTGTAGTGCGCGACTTGCCACCTCCGCCAAAATACCACCCTAATCTGCTCGCCTATAAATAAAGACGAAAAATACATGGTCTCGAACCCGGAGCCTTTTTTTTTTTTTTTTTTTTCCCGGAGCCTCTCGCTTTCTAAGCGTGAGAAATACCACTGGGCCACAGAAGACTGTGTTAATGTGCTCGATAGTTTCTGCGAGCTTCTATATAATATTTACCAATTTACTTTCTCGGGTTGTATCGTTTA
Source organism: Ophioderma brevispina (assembly GCA_023653785.1). NCBI lineage: Eukaryota > Metazoa > Echinodermata > Ophiuroidea > Amphilepidida > Ophiodermatidae > Ophioderma > Ophioderma brevispina. The sequence goes on from JAMKCH010000019.1 coordinate 62,199, forward strand.
CTTGATCCTCGCGTGCATTGAATTGAGTTTCGCTTCGTCATAGATTCTGCTAGAATCATGCATATATAATACAACACATAATTACGGCCGCTTGAAACTCTGAAATAAAGACTGAAATACATTAGTGCTCGTTCACTGGTATCCACATTAACAGTCTTCTGTGGCCCAGTGGTATTTCTCACGCCTAGAAAGCGAGAGGCTCCGGGTTCGAGACCGTGTATTTTTCGTCTTTATTTAGTTCTGTGCTCGCCAGTTTGTCCGAGCTTCTATATTTAGCAATATTTACCAATTTACTTTCTCGGGTTGTATCATTTACTTGATTCTCGCGTGCATTGAATTGAGTTTCGCTTCGTCATAGATTCTGCTAGAATCATGCATATAAGGCCCTCCCATTCTATAATACTTTTTCCAAAACACAATTTTGAGAAATAATTAGTAAAAACCGAACATCTATAGTAGATTCACGGTATCAGTGGATATTTCGCTTAAGTACGCAGGGCTATTATATCGTCATGAGTCTTCCAAACAGGCCAATCGACCATTTTGGCGAAATTGAGTTTTTTGCATATTATGATACTATATCACAAGCTCTTTAAATACCAAAGATTGAGCAAAAATACATTCCAATTTGAGATATAATAGATTTTCACTTTTGGAAAGCATACCCAAACGCCACAATGAAAGTCTTCCAAAGACAGACCATTCTGCATTTCGTTCTGTTTGCTGTACCTGATAACCACCGTACGACAGCTTATAAAATGACCTATCGATCATATTGGGAGATGGCGGAGATTCATCTCCACTCTCGATCAACACTGGGTGCCTATAGAGTCTGTGGTCGGGAAGTTTTAGTCAAATGTGTGTAGCTGTATCTTGAGGGACGATTTTGGCCCCACTACAATTATTATTAACATTTGGCAAGTATTTTCCTGACAACCAATTTCTGCCCAAAAATTACTGTGAAAATTACAGTATACTGTAAAAAAATTGATTCAATTCAAAACACTGAAAAATATAGATATATTGGCGGGGTATGCAGAATGTGAATGTGTTGAAAATAGAAAACACTGGGAGGAACACACTAACTTAGTAGGGCTATCCACAAAGTTCAAACCAAAATTTTTACGGTTGCAATTAATAAAGTCTATAAATTTTTAATTTGATAGTTATGGCCTTCACTAAAAACCCTATCTATACAAAGTTTCGCGCCGATATTTAAACCCGTTTTTCAATAAGGAGGCTAAAAACATATATTTGTAATGCCCATAGGTAATATTGTAAAAAAAACTAAATTGGTTGGACCAAAATGGAGCAGATTTTCGCTCATAACACATTCGCAACCAAACATCCTTTAAGCCCTAAATTTCACAGGGGTTAAAATTGAAGACCAAATAGTAGTCTTTCTTCTGATAAACAAAATTGTGACCCACTTCGGGTTAAAACATCTGGGGTTCCAGGGGACGAAGCTATTATCGATCGGACCATGACCTTTAAAAGCGGGCACGGCACATTTCACAAAAAAGATGAAATTCTTCCATTTGCTCTCAATAGATATGGTCTAGGTCAATTGGAATAACAGCGATGTATGTTTACACATAAAAATAAAACATACTCCAAAACAGCAAGGGAAATTTGATATGGAGGATAAAGAAATCCAGGTTAATTTTTAGGCCAATTTTTAAGTTTTCCCATAACTTTTAATCAACAATGTGTATATTACATAAAACAAAAAAACAACCTAAAACAAACAAAAACCATTTTAAAAACCACAAAGGTTTTATAGAACGGTAAAAACAGTGTTATGTTTACATGCGTTGAGAAACATTGCTACGGCGTGGCGTTGTTCTTGTGTTAAACGCCCATATTCGTCGTCTGCTGAATTTAACGGCGCCGGCGAAGTTAAATTACAACATCGTTCGGTTTACCCATAAAGGAAAAGCTGATTTGGTCTTAATTCGGGTGAGGGCTTTTATATACAAAAGCCGCTTACCAACACCATGCAAAAATATCGATTTGAAAAATCTTGAGAGGGCGGCACGATTTTTTCAAATGTGCCAGTTGTCTCTTTAATTTGGGTAACACATAATGCATTAAACGGTTAAACAGTGAATTTGGATGGAAACTATGAAAGCTGAAAAGCTGCAGGTTAATGGATTGTTTTCCTTAAGATTTACGTTATTTTTCCTGTAATAACCTATAAATGATTTTTTTTTAAATCCACAAGATTGCATTTTAATAATGTTGACTTAATTCAAAGTTCAATTAGGAAGCTCTCTTATAAATTTGTTCGTTAATAGGCTGGAAAATTACGGACCCAAGTATTGTCTTTTTCTGAATCCTTTTTATAGTGAAGTCCACTGTAATTACAGCGAACGTTTATTCGTCAAATACAAGAGCATGTTAGTAGTGGCAAGTTTTTAAACAACAAATATGCATTTTGTTAGCGTATTCGTTTTTACTAGGACGTAGATTGTAGCTATCTTGGATGTCTAAGGCGCCGATCCGGGCGCTGAGCACGGCCAAACAAATGAGCTTTCAGTTTGAATCGCGCCAGTTGAGGTTTTTATTTTATAATTGTTATTGCTTTTAGGAAATAATAGTTAAAAGGTTTTTATTTGTAATGAGGAAACACTTTACCTTTCATGAGGAAAATTTTTCACAAATTTACCCTTATTTCATTGAGAAATGTAAACACCAAAACATTACATGTATTAAGTTACGGTAAATGGTGCAAAAAAATAGTAACCCAATCTCTCAGTTTACACCTGTTGCTGGGAAAAATTAAGTTTGATTGGTTCAAGCAAAGTGCAGTTGTAAAAACAGATCAAATCGCTATGTTAGTAATACAAAGTTTAACAAAACAACAACGACAATTTGTAACAACAGAAAGTTGAAAAAAAAAGCCAACTAATGTAGTAACTATTTCACTTCATTGTTTTTTGATTTAGTTCAAAACCCTTTCACGTTTTTTTTGGGTTATAATATTGTCATTTTATTTGCACAATATATTAATTTTGAAGGAACGAATTGCAGATAAATTCAATTTTTCTTATGTAAGTCCCTGGATTAAGGTAACAGGTATCGTGGTTAGGTATTTGGGTTCTTATCAGGGGGTCCCAGGTTCGATTCCAGGTTAGGTTTACATGAATAAAAGTTACTTACATGATTAATTTACAGCCAAAATTAGATCAATAATCTGATATGTTAAAAAACATGGACCTCAACATTTCTTTTCGTTTTTTCTCTTTTCTTTGCATATTTCCCCACATCCCTATGATATTATTTGGAGTTTCACCAACTTAGTTGATTAATAATTAAACCAACTTGATAATTTCTCTGTGTACTTACTAAATAAGCGCAATAAAGTAATATGCTTTAGAGTACACACTGCAAACATAGGGGTGTTAAATGAACACCGCCGGTGTTCTAGGAGGACCACACCAAGAGGGTGTCAAAATTCAACACCTTTGGTGTTATTTTAACACAATTTGGTGTTAAAACAACACAATAGGGTGTTAAAACAACACCAAAGTTGAATTTTGACATCCTTTTGGTGTGATCCTCCTATAACACCGGCGGTGTCAATTTTAACACCTTAGTTTTTGCAGTGCATGTAGAAAAATTATTATTCACATTATCAGCCATCTCAATTAAAATACATGATTAATGGTACATTAAAAGATTACTCATTGAAATAACTCAATTTAATGGAATGCAACCCGATTACACTTCATTTTATTGAGTAGATAGAGGAAATTATTTTCCTTTCAATTCGAATTACGAAAGCTGTTTAATATGAAAAAATTATCATTCTGCATTTTCAACAGTACCACTTTGATAATCAGAAATGTTGGCAATTTGAATTGATATTAAACGTCAGAAGTCTTTGAAATACAATTTGACCATTGAGCACCGCAGTAGAAATGCCGGCAAAACTGCCATCTTAACCTCAAAATGGTTTGTTTTTTACTCATAGAAAGTTTTCAACTATACGGTACGAGTGCTGTGACTCCAAGAGAGCACGCCACTAAATCACTCCGCATGGTGGGTAGTTCCGGCAAAAACATACCGTCGAATGTAAGCAAATTGGTGTGGCATGGTGCGTAGATATTGTTGATTGTCAAATGTTAATATCTATATGAATAGTGCAGACAATGTTCTATACTTGGAATATCAGAAAATAAATAAATTTGAATCTACAAATAAATTAGGCCTTCGGAAGTACTCCGTGCTCGGATACGGCTACGGGTTTTACGTGTCGGGTGGAAAAAGTGGTGGCGCTATTCACAAGCCTGTATCTCGAATTCAATCCTGTATCGGTATCAAATTACCATGATTTTAAACAATTTTCATCTTTTTTTGATATAGGAATATCTTCAAAACATCAAATATGATGTCACGTGGGGTTGAAATTTGAACTTATTTCAAGTCATTTTAGAGTGTATTTCAATGGGAGCGTTATTTGATGGTGTGCACCCTCCAAAGGTGAAACATATACGCAATGGTCTGTTGATGACAAAAATAAAATAATATCCATGGGAATGTCAATTTCATTTCAAATTGTACCAATAGACACTCCGAAGTCGTTTGTTTTTACGATTTTTAAAAACATCATTTGACACTTATTGCCAATATACTCTTCCTATAGTTTTCGTTATTGAGAATTAAAATGATTTTCGTCCGAACGCCTCGTAAAATTAATAATAATATAAATCACTTGATAGTAAGATAAAGCTTTCTTCTTGATAAAATAGTAATCTTTGATTCCTTTTACTCTGCAAAAAGTATCAAAATATACACCTTCAAGCAATAAACAGATAAATCACAACTTCTTCCACTTTAATATAACGTTTATGAAAGTTATGTCCAATAATTCACAAAACCAAGGGTTCCAAACGTTAGACATTCACTTTGGATGTCCTTAGTGTACTTACACATGTAGGCCGATGCTGCAATTTGGAAATACAGCAAACTGCAAATTTTATGTCCAATTTACCAGGCGTATAAAACGCCTACAATTGGAGCTTTTATTCGATTTGTTTCCGAGTATCAACATTATCGGACATTATTATGAATTTTCAATTATACTATTAAGTACTATGGTTTACAGGAAAATACTATACATTTTACAAGAAAAATCTGGCAGCAATTCTGCTAACAAAACCCCGTAAATAAACAGCGTTTACAGCTTTCCATTCAAATTTAGAATTATAGCTTGATGTAATATTTTTACATAAGTATTAAGTGTTGATTAATCAATTCTAATTACAAAATAAACAAAAGAACGCAATCATACAAAAAGCATGCCATTTATGTCCATCAGCAGGCAAAAGGATGGTTTGAACATGTTTCAATACCACCGTCTGAGGCGATCGACGAAGAAATTTAATAAAGAAACAACAAAGGCATCCCAAAACGTCCCAAAGTCCAAATGCCCGAAGGTTTAGTAAAGAAGGTCCAGATTAAATTTCAAAGTTCCGGCCTTTATTCATGGTTAATATGTTTTAGAAATAAAAAAAAAAACATAGGAAAACAAAAACTATCAAAAACATGCTTTGCTTACTTTAAAAAAAATTTAGGGTGTAGGCCATGACGAAATCTCTGCAAGTTTATCCTGTTTTAATTAGATCCGGGTAGGGGTCGAAGAAGCTGATCTCAGTCACCCATTGTGTGTTAAGCACATGGATTAAAGTATGCCTTAAGGGAACAATAGGAATAATAGCGTAGATCATCCAGAAATCGATCGTCCAGGAACAAATCATTTGAGTACGCCAAACAAGCCAATGCGCATTCGTCTCCTTTGACATAGAAACAGATGTTGTTTGAGTTTTTGCAAACAGACCAAATCACTTTATAATTAAATTTGACAAGGAAATCAAAGGATACTTGGATTGAAAGCGTGCTCAAAATGAGAAGTTTTCAATGTCACTATGTACACATAAATACTTGTGCCTAGAATGTTCAAATTTTAGCTAGCAAGTTAATTAATTCTCTAAAAATTCAATCGCCGATATTTCGAAATGTGACCTTTTGGTCGATCGGCCTGTTTGGAAGATTCGATATGTATAGATGGGAATGTTCAATTCAAACAAAAAACTATTGTGAACAAAATGTTTATGAAAATATTGTATCACCTTCTTTTCTACGACCCAGACGAGTATTTATAAGTCATCTGTTTGGTTTATACGACAAGGGTTGAGACTATCCCAATGACCATTGAAAAGTTAAAGGATTCGCGGAAAAAAATTTAAAAGAACATAAAGAGATGTCGTTCATAGAAGCAGTAACCAGGGAGGGGTGTTAAGGCCAGTGAGGATTTTACAACTGTTAATTATGAGTGATGTTTGTGGCATAAACACGAATAGGCTTATATAGGGTTAGTTATTTATTTCGTCGCCCACTCTATACAAAACACGTTTTCCGAAAATTCGCGATTTCTAACAACCCACGACATTTCATGTTACATGGCTCGTAATATTGCCATTGTGGTCTAGTGTTTAGAGAGCTTGCCTCCGGACCCAAAAAATGGTCCCGGGTTCAAATCTCGTTGGGGTTACTTGCTGGATTTATTCTGGAAACTCAATTCTGGAATTAATTTGTGGAGAACGCTATTGATTAAAAAACCAGAATGCCACTTCTCCTCTGGTTCATTTGGAGTGGGCAAATGAACCATGAAAAGCTTTCTGTGTTCCCATTGTGTGGTTCGTCAATGGTCTGATGTGGCAACCTGCGCGCTGATAGTGTGCTGCCGTTAGTGTAAGGACCGTTGTCTCTGTCGTTGTCTGCGCTTTGTAAACTTTCGGGAGCATACAAATGTTTAAAAATTAATTATTATTATGTTAAGCATTACAAAACACGGCAAAACCTAACCGGGACGGCTATTGAAAAACTCATATTGGGAAAACGATAACATTTGCGACATACCGTTTGAGCAGATTGTGATTTAAGTTAGAGCAGAAGATAGTACTCCATATCAGTTAAAAGAAGATGAGTTACTGTATTCATTGGGACTGATAAAATTTTTTCATGGGCCATCATCTAAAGCAGGATGCCGGTGTTGGTTGTACACGATGGTCCCCCAGGAGAGAGTGTCCTAAAGTACATGCAAATACACGGAATAATATAAACGTGGATTGTAGACGATTATTTAATAATGGATGCTGAGGTTGATAACAGAAATATCGCCCGAGCCTAGATCCAAATACGGGCGAGTCGAAGACAGCTGTAATATTTTCTTGGCGAGGGCGATTATTTTCTGTTATCAGCCGAAAAAAAAACATCCAATTATTATTATTATTAGGCAAGAAGAAGCTTTGACTTGACCAAAAAAGTATTTAAAATGGCCTTCAAAACTAATAACAACAGTATTTTGCTTGCGAGTTGCATGACGAATGCCGAATATTTGCGTATTGTGCAATTTTGGGGCGGTAGCGGCTATTCGCCGTGGTATTGCACCACAGATGCAAATAATATGGATATTGGTGATGGAAATAGGTGACAACATTCATTAACAGTGGAGAACCACCTAGGTAGGACACTACATACGCTAGGACTCGTAGTCGTGACACCGACTTCCCCAGCAAATGCATTGATTTTTAAATGCCTAACAACAAAATTTTTGCCTCCTCTCCGGGAGGAGGAGGAGAAGGAATAGTCTAATCGCCGATCTGGACCTGCCCGCATTTTATGAATCTACTATAAGTTAAAGCAATATAGCACGTTTTTGAAGAGCGCCCCCCAATTTTCACACAGTTCCGTTGGCAATTGTCTAGGAAAACTATACCTTGCGAACGAGTGATTGAAAGAATGCTAAAATGCGTTTTTTTATTTATCACAAAATAGGAGTTTGTACTTAGAATTGGGATCCAGATTGGACTTAACGCAGAGCTGGAAAGTCTACGTTTATGTCCGTCCATGATGAAATAGTGCCCCTCGAGAAAAGAAAATTAACCTCTAAACTTGGCTTTTCCTGAACTATTAAAACACCTAATGGATGAGCGTAGACACGTACATGGCGTTATTTCCCGGGATATTTCACATTGGAAGGCCGTTTCCAGCAGCCGTTTTGTACTATTAATCGGGATCCCGATAATTTAATTATTCTAGTACAAAATTCATTCGGTTGTGACACAGAGAAATTTTCGAGCTTAACCAACCATTCACAGGTATAGTTTAACTAGCCAGTTACCAATGCAATCGTGTAAGAATCTCCAAATTTTTGAAAAAATTGGGGGCGCCTCTTCAAAAAATGTGCTAATAGCTTTAATTTGACAAACGGTTAGTAGCACGCGGGCGGGACCAAAAGTAGGCATACTCGCCCATTCAGGCGGGAGCTCTTGGTTTAACATCAATTAGAACCAGTTAACATCTACGTCACTTCTTTGTTGCCGGCGAATCCATTCCTGCGAATTGTTATTGGCCAAAGATTAAAACTTAACAGATACAATTGTCCAGTGTGTATTGTAAGAGTCAGGCCGACCTAGTTCAAGATACCCGGCCCTACCCTATATTTAGTTGTGTACATTACATCATGGTTGCTGTTGTTTTTTAAGTCTGTGTCTATATACCACACCGGACTTGCTTTGTTTGAATGAACGTGTTGAATACCACACCATTATGACGACCGCGATTTTTCAGATAATTACTATTACTCTCAAAATCAAAACCGAATGCAGCACGATGGATTTGTCCGGTGTGGGATTTTGATAGTGTTTAGCGGACTTCGGTCCGTTCGCAATCGTCACCTATTTGCCCCGTCATGGTGTGACTTCATGTTGTCTGCACGGATTGCCCCCCTTCCCTCGTTTAAAATGTACTTTAGGTAATGTTTTACTTGTGATTTGGGCGCAGCGTGGGCACCCCCTTCCCTATTTGAGTAAAATTGCATTGTAAGATGAGCTAATAAGGAAGATAGCGAGGGCTTAGAGCCAGACAGCAGAACGGACTATGACCAATTTTGGCTCAAAAAGGGAGATTCATGGTAAAAACAAGTGAACAGGGCTATGAACTCGCTCTCTGTGTATTAAAAAGTGGCTATCCTATGTCCAATATCAAACCAAAAGATGGCGGCCCCAGCAACCCTCCTTTTGTTTATGTCCATATAGAGTTTTTAGTTTTGAGCCAAAAAACAGGCCATTGTCATTGTATGCCATCAGGACATTTTATTTTGCAGCCAAATTTGACTAGTCCAGCATGAGAACGCTACACAATCTTGCTATACCAGCTTGAACAGTACATGTCATCAGAGGAGGATTGAAGAGAGGGGCTTATTGCCGCAAGGTGTCCAGTTTAGGCTTAGGCCCTTTACCACTTGCACCTGAACTTAAAAACAAACATGCTGACATGGCCAAACAGCTAAGACCAGAAGAGGAAAAGTATTGGTCGAAATCTTGTGAAATTAATTAGCCACAAGCTTAAAGGATTGATGCTTTGCTATTGTAAATCATGAAGAACTTTTGACCCGTAAGTCTAGTATTGTGCAATCTTTATAAAGCACACTATAGTTGTTAGAGTTAGGTGGGGGGGGTGGCAAATGGTGGGGTGCTCGATAAAATTTTTGAGGGGGTGTAATACGGGTGGGGCAACCCCTTTGGGTGGTGGTGGCATTGGTGGCAGGCTGCATAGCCTAGGCCCTATGCCAACTAGTAAAATACTAAACACGAAGCCAATTCGTGCACGGATCGCCGGATTCGGTAACAAAGATTGGCTCGGAAGATTATAAACCGGATTTTTTATTTAAAGCATTTAAAAGGAGATCTGTAATGAATATATGAATATTATCTGCGGCTTCTATGATTTTTTTAAGAAAGAGCAGCGAGCCGTGGTATGATGATCAGTGGCATGAATGAAAAGAACACGGATCCTGATTAGTACATGGATCAACGGGTTCTTTAAAAACGAACTAGCTAGAATTGTCATATGGACACTTCCTTCCAAAGTTTGCTCACAATAATGCAGAGTTTATGTTAAATACGCTATATACTCGTGTTATTGTTGCAAAGGCTGTATTCTTTTCATTCCCCAAGAACCGGCCTTGTTTTTATTTTAGTATTTTGGAGTTCATGCCAAGTGTCGTCTATAGTAATTACACATTTACCGTGACCATTGGTATAACAAAAATCAACAAGGAAAAACAAATTATGGAAATAAAAAACTGTCATCTTTAGTAGAAAACAACACAATATAATATGTAGAGAAACAGAAACTATGTTAGTTTGAACTAGGGGGGGGTGCACTGATAGAATGGAATTGAGAAGTTTTATGAATACTAATGTTGAATAAACTGAACTTGTATTCTATTAAAAAACTATTAACAACAGTATTTTGCTTGACGAGTTGTCATGACGAATGCCGATATATTATGCGTATTGTGGCAGTTGTTGGCGGTACGCGCTATTCCACTGTGGTATTGCACCACAGATGCAAAATAATACTGGATATTGGTGATGAAATAGTTGACACATTCATTACACAGTGGAGAACCCATATGTAGGACACACATCGCTAGGAACTCGCTAGTTCGTGACACCGACTTCCACGCTCACAATGCATGATTTTCATGCCACTAACAACAAATTTTCCCTCCTCTCAGAGGAAATGGACATAGTCTAAATCGCCGATCTGGACCTGCCCCCTTTTTATGAATCTACTATATTTAAAGCAATATTGCACATTTTTTGAAGCAGCGCCCCCAATTTTCACACAGTTACGTTGTGTAATTGTCTAGGAAACTATACTGCGAACGAGAATGCTAAAAAATTCGTATTTATCACAAAATAGCGATTTTGATAATAGAATTGTGGATTCCCCGATTTTGACTTAACGGCAGAGCTGGAAAGGCAACGTTTTATGTCCGTCCATGATTTAATAGTGCCACCTCGAGGAAAATAACCTCTACTTGGCTTTCCTTAACTATTAAAACACCTAATGGATGAGCGTAGACACGTACATGGCTTATTTCCCGTCCTATTTCACATTGAAGGACTTTTCCAGCAGCCGTTGTACTATTAGCGTGGATCCCCGATAATATTATTCTAGTACAAACTGTCACTTCGTTTGTGACACATAAACCTTTTCGAGCTTAACCATTCACAGGTATAGTTACTACGCCATTTACCAATGCATTCGTGTAAAATCTCCAAATTTTTGAAATTGGGGGCGCTCTTCAAAAACTTGCTGTTATTGCTTAACTTGGACAAACATTATGCCGCGGACCAAAAGTAGGCATACTCGCCCGTTCAGTCGGGAGCCTCTTTGTTTAACATCAATAGCCAGTTACATCCTACGTCACTTCTTTTTGTTGCTTGTCGATCCATTCCTGCGAATCGTTATGGCACATAAGTATTTAAAACTCTAACAGATACAATTGCCCAGTGTGTAACAACAGTCAGGCCGACCTTTTCAAGATCCAGGCCCCTAACAGTTTTACAAACTTGCTGTTAACTGGTCTATACACACGGATTCTTGCTTTGAAGCTGTTTTTGTACCACACATATGACACGATTTTTCGATACTATTACTCTACACTCAAAACCGAATGCAGCCACGAATTTGTCCGTGTTGTGGGATTTATTGATCATTGTGCGGCACTTCGGTTCCGTTCGCAATCGTCACCTATTGGCCCCTCCTGGTGACATCATGTTGTCTGCCACGTGTATTCCCCTTCCTCGTTAAAATGTAATTTAGTAATTTTACTTGTGTAGTTTTTTGGGCGCAGCGTGGGCACCCCCTTCCCTATTTGAGTAAATTGCCATTGTAGATGTAGGATCATAAGGAATATATCGAGGGCTTAGAGCCCGAACTTGACTATGTCCAATTTGCTCAAATGAGATATGGTACAGGAACAGGGAGATGAACCTCTCTCTCTGTGTAAAAAGTGGCTATGTCCAATATCAAACAATAAAGGCGCCCCAGCACCCCTCCTTTTGCTTATGTCCATTAAGATGTTTTTAGTTTTGAGCCAAAACAGGCCATGTCCATTGTATGTCCATCAGGACATTTTATTTTTCAGCCAAATTTGACTATGTCCAGCATGAGAATGCTACACAATCTTGCTATACCAGCTTGAACAGTGCATGTCATCAGAGGATGCAGAGAGGCTTATTGCCGCCATTTGTCCAGTTTAAGGCTTAGGCCCTACACTTGCACCTGACTAACACAAACTGCTGACCATGGCCAACAGGCTAAGACCAAGAAGAGGAAAGTATTGGTCGACATCTTGTGAAATTTAATTAGGCCAAGTAAGCTTAAAGGATTGATGCTTTGCTATTGTAAATCATGGAGAACTTTTGACGTAAGTCTAGGTTTGTGCAATCTTTATAAGCACAATATCAAGTTTGTTAGAGTTAGGAGTGGGGTGGCAAATGGTGGGGTGCTCGATAAAATTTTGAGGGGTGTAATACTGGTGGGGCACCCCCTTTGGGTTGGGGTGGCAGGCTGCATAGCCTAGGCCCTATGCCAACTTAGTAAATACTAAAACACGAATCTCAATCCGTGCACGGATCGCCGGATTCGGTAACAAAGATTGGCTCGGAAGATTATGAAACCGGATCTTAAAGCATAAAGGAGCATCGGTACTGAAATGAATATATCTGCGGTGCCTATGATTTTTTTAAGAAAGAAGCAGTGATCCGTGGTATGATGATCAGTGATGAAAAGAACACGGATCCTCAATCAGTACATGGATCAACGGGTTCTTTAAAAACGAATAGCTAGAATGTTAATGGACATTCCTTCCAAGTTTGCTCCCAATAATGAGATTTATGTTAACTACCGCTGATACTCGTGTTATCTGTGCAAGCTGTCTTCTTTTCAGTCCCCAGAACCGGCCTTGTTAGTTTTTGTGAGTTCAATGCCATGTGTTCGTTTTATATAGTAATAAACAATTACCGTGACAATTATAACAAAAAATCCAACAAGAAAAACAAAAACATGGTAAAATAACAAGAATGATAATCTTTATTAGGGAAAACACCACCAATAAAATATGTAGAAAAGGAAATATGTTAGTTGAACTAGGGGGTGGCACTTCAGAGAATGAATTGAGAAGTTTTATCAATACTAATGGTGAATAAACTGAACTATTATTCTATTAAAAACTATTATTCACAATAGTTTTTATTCAAATTAGACATTTATTCCAATGGGATTTACATTTAAATAAAGGCATGATTGAGTGGAAATTCAATTCACGCGTTTTAATCTCTACTCGTGTTATATTAAACTGGCAGAGAAAGATGGTTGGTGAACTTATTACGAAAAACTTGGAAGTTGTCCATTGACATGTGTTACATAATCGGCCTTTTATCAAAATTACTTAACCGAATTGCGTGCTGTTTACATAAAAATTGAACATAATTGTGGTTAAGAGTCTGTTTAAATTATCAAACGTGAGACTCACTTTTGAAGTTATGGCTCAATAGGTAGGGTGTAATTCTTTCTGAGACACCCTGTATAAGTGAATGTCAAACTATCAGAGTCGGCCATTATGTGGTATTTTTTTCCTTTTTTAGTGAAAAGAAGTGACACAAACAGAATCCACACTTGTGTAAAAAGTGTTTATAGTATTTGGAGTGACAGCAGAGCAGTTGTGTTATTAAACTGTTGCAAGACAAAAGTGACCGATGCTGACTATCCGAGTCTGCTATTTTTTTTTTTTTTTTTTTTTTTTTTTAGGGCAAATGGACTTTATGCCAAACTTGAGGGGTTTATTTTTGTTTTGTGAAAAAGAAGTGGACCAGAACAAAACCAATCCCACACTTGGTCAAAAAGCTGTTTTAATTTGTAGGTGACAGCAGTAGTTGCTGTTATTAAATTGTTGCAAGACAAAAAATGACTTGATACTGACATCCAAGTCGGTCATTTTGTGGCAAATGGAATTTAGCCAAAATTTATGAGGGTTTCTTTTTTTTCTTTCTTTTTTTTAGTGAAAAAGAAGTGAGACAAACAAACAGAATTCAACACTTGTGTAAAAAACGCTGTTTTATAGTTATTTGTAGTTGACAGCAGTAGTTGGGTTAAAAACTGTCAAAACAAAAAATGACCGATGCTGACTATCAGGTCTGCTATTTTGTGGCAAATGGACTTTATGCCAAACTTTAGTGAAGGTTTCTTTTTGTTTTTCGTGAAAAGAAGTGAAACAAACAAAACCAATCCCAAAAAGCTGTTTTAATTGTAGTTGACCGCAGTTGTTGTGCATTAAACTGTTGCAGACCAAAAAGACTGATGGTGGACCTATCGAGTCAGCAGCCATTTTGTGGCCCCAAAGGACTTTATTGCCAAACTTTATGATAGTTCTTTTTGTTTTTCGTGAAAAAGTGAAACAAACAAAACCAATCGCAACACTTGAGTAAAAAGCTGTTTTATTAGTTGACAAGCAGTAGTTGTGTTTATTAAACTGTTGTAAGACAAAAAATGACCGATGTGTATGTCCAGTTTCTTTGAACATATTTTGAGCCAGAAATGATTATGTCCATTTTCCGCCATTTTGAATCCACACAGAGTTTATTAATTGTGATAGCAAAGGACAGTTTAAAGATAGGATTCAAATATATTTGACAAGGATTAAGTTGTGAATTAAAGTCTGAGTGTTTAGCTGGATGAACTTTTAACGCGTTTTTCAAAATGACATTTTGCGACATAGTTCTGGATCTAAGCCCTCGATATAGGGACTGGACTTGGTTTATAGTAGGATCAAAAAAGGACATGTACTCACACTAACCCAAAAAAAAATTGCACACAGAGGTTTTTTGGCATTTTCTGGCGGATGGAATAAGGTGAGTTTAATAAATAATATATCAAAAGTTGCGCAAAATCGAAGTCCCAGAAAGTGTTCAAACTAAGACATAAACAAAATGGCCGCCATCCGCCATTTTGAAAAACATAATCCTCATATCTATGTCAATAATGAGCGAAAAGGGCAAACAAAGATGTCATTCCTACTAATCTTAGCATAACAAATTCATTACAATGGGTTTTATGAAGTTGAGATACATCTTACTCTCAAAATCCAATATGGCCAGCCATACGCCATGTTTGAAAAGTACAAATTACTGGTGGATAACCGGAGGGCCAAAATTACAAAAAGATAACATAATTCCTATAATTCTAGCATACAACTCCATTGAAATGAGTTTATTAGTTGAGAAACTCATCTTGGCCTCTAAATCCAATATTGTGCCATCCGCCATGTTGAAACGTATGAATTATTTCATCTCTGACACCAGATAGGCAAAAATGGCAAATAAGTGTTATTTTTATTAATTGAGGAATATAAAATATTTAAGATGTTGTTTTACTGTTTTTAGAAGCATTTGACACTTCAAAATGGCCACTGTCCACCTTGTTGAAAATAAGAAACTAAACATCATAAGAGTAAATCCTCCTACTATAGCATCAGACAGATTAACATATGCAATTTGGGGTCATTTCTATTAATCCGGCCATTTACCAAATACATTAGAATAAAAATTGATATTTTAGATATTTGTCCAAAATTGTAGCCATGTTGATTTTTATCAGCTATAAAATCTACCTTCAAATTATGGTGTTACAGATAGTTGTGTAATCTTCAGTATAGCAGAAGTAGTTTCACAGGTATTCAACATCATCACCAACATGTGCAAAGGAAACTTTTTGAAACAGACGAGATCGACCACCACTATTACTATTTAGTCTTCAAGTTTTATCATCATGAGATCTGGATCTTGGTTCTTGTTTTGAACAGAATGTCACAAGCTGTGTGTGGTGTATCCATTCTTTCTACAGGTTCATTTCATTGTGAATGCATTCACTGAAGAACAATTGAAGTGGATCATTCCGGTGGAAACTCTGGTGCAGGACCTGTTCATGAGGTGAAATCATTCCCCTTGTACTATCAGAGTCCAATTTCATTGAATTTTGACCATCCGTCTTGCACATCCATTGAATGAGCTGTAAATATGTTCGCCTACAGTAGGAGTTTTGCAGCGAGAGGTTTTTGGTGGAAACTCTTCGGTGTTATAACACAGAAGGATTGGAGCAACACTACACTTTTTCACTGCATTGTTATCTGGACGGATCCGGAATCTTTGCCAAAAACCGATAGGAACCTCATCTCCAGCGGTCAGTACGATCTCATGACCTTGCGGTTGAGGACCCCAAAATCTAAATGGTCAGCCATCAGAGATATTTATTCCTTCAACTGCCACATCTGGTATGCCCTTTATGAGACGCCATTCCTGCTACTAATCATCTGGCCGGCTTAAAAAAGGAGGTTAATCGATATCTCGGCGCCAACCCATCAGTGGTTTCTACCAGACATTAGTTGGGCTGTGTTAATTGCCATTAACATAAAAAGACTCCGATTTATGACCATTGAACAGGGACACCATTGCATGCAGCTTTCACTTTCTATCGATTCAGAATCCATCCCCCCAATATTGGGAGTACAACATACTCTGAACAAGTTATACCACAGGTCGCCATGAATATAGTTTGAAGAAAAATAGACTTCTTGCACGCCCCAAATATTGCCTGAAGCTAGTATCGCAACCTTAAAATGCATGGGCAAACAGCAGATTACCAGGAGCGAATGTTATCACTGAACAAGCATTCACAAAGCTTTATATTATACAACATTTTTCTTCTCTCTGTCAGACCAAATTAAAGGTCATTACGCCTCATCTGCATAATGGAGAGAAGTATCTATATAGATTGTTTTTTCCCAATTTGGAATTTGACTTAAAATTATGCCAGGCGACTGCCATTTTGTATATATCACAATCTGCATTCTCCACTCTGCATAGATTGCGTGGCAGTATCTTTGTTGCCCTTCGGACACTATGCAACAATTTATCCTTCTTGCGTATTGAGGGCAAGCAGCTAAATATGTTGTAGGCGGTGAGGCCAAGGCTCACACTGTTGGATTGGATATGGTTTGAGAAGTCTCGCAGCCAAGTTTGAACAGGATTCTCCCTTATATGAGAAGGCCTTGAGAAACATTTTCACAGGCATAAATGCTGGTGAGGATGTCAATGTACAAGATATAACCCAGGAGCTAGCACACCTTTGTTAACACATCTCAAAGTACAAAAAGGTTGAGTGATAAATATGTTGACAGCCTGACAGAAAACCAGGAAACGTGATTCTTACAGTGCCGCAAGTGGTGACTTAAGGAGAGGGGGCCAAAACCAATTTGTACGAGGGCGTCAAATTTGTAAATTGATCCAATAATGTTGAAAAAGCACACATGTCATGTGTCTAACCATAAGGATTCAGAAAAATGGTATAGTTTGTAATATGTACACCTAAAGTTTCAGAGTTATAGGCTAAAACATCAAAATATCAAAAAAAGGGTTAGCATTGATAATTTAATTTAAAATTCCAAATTTTAAAATTGCTCCGATTTGGAAAAAATATGGTGCAATTCTTATCTGGGTGAGCTCATAGGATAAAAAAGGAATAGTTTTGAGGGTCTCAAATGATTGTCTTAAGAAAGTAGGGGGAAACGAGATCACGCCCCATTGAATGCAATGGAGGTGACCTTCTGTGCCCCCTAATCGGAAACTAAGCATTTAAGCAGTCAAAAATCTTCCTTTCTATTTTAATCCTATGGAACTCCTACCAATAATTTGAACTCATTTGTATCCAAATCGGAGCAACTTTTAAAATTTGACCCCGTACAATGAAATTGACCCTATTATGATTTTTTGTCTGGTTTGTAGCCTATAACTGTCTGAAAACTTAGGCTCTGTACTATATTACAAACTATACCTTCTGAATCCTTATGGTTAGACACATAACATGGTGTGCTTTTCAACAATGATTGGTATTCAATTTACAAATTTGATCCCCTGTACAAACCTTGTTTGGCCCCCTCTCCTTAAGGAACCACTTGCGGCACTTAAGAACCAAGGTTCAGGGGTTCGTGTCAGTCTGTCAACATATTTAATCACTCAAACCCTTTTGTATGAGATGTTGTTACAAAGGTGTGTGTTAGCTCCAGGGCTATATGTTCATAAGTAGGAAAGAGACGAGTCAAGAAATGGAAGAACAAGCATGCCTTTTCTTATAATAGCGACAAATGGGAGAATACTAACAGTCAAGACCCTTTGCTCTGATTGGCCTGTCAAGGAACTGATGACCAAGCTCTGTTATTGGTCAAAGATTCCTGGTTGGTATCATAATCTGGAGAACTTGTATTAGATAAGATTACTTTGCCATGAACTTTACCATATCCGCCATCCGTTTTTTGGGCCAAGCATGTCTTTTAAAGCACAATTTCTGATGGGTATTATGAACAGTGTCCTCGTCAGAGGCTGCTGTCCGTGAGACATTGCCAAAGACTGATCACTATGTTGATGACGGAGGTCTCTTTTTACATCGCTTGAAATGAACAGAGGGAAACACTTATAGTACAGTTGCAATACTGATGATTATTATGTATCTTTTACAGTTGACCACTATGGCAAAGCATGCATGGTCTTTGGATGGATACACTGGTGAACAAACACCAAACGAGCTACACACGGAATGTCCGAAACTAGGAGCGCTGATAAGGTAGGACATATAAATGCAAAAAATTTTCACCCCTGGCATAATGTAGGTCAACAATCAAATTGGAGAAGACACCTATCTGTGATACTACTTCTCCAATATGCAGAAAGGGGTTGTTATGACCTTACTTTTGGTCTGACAACACAAAGAGAAAACATATGTGTATGATATCAAGGATTCTGAAGCGCTTATTCAGTGATGGGAAGTTCCTCCTATCTGTTCTCTGCCAATGCATACTACTTCAAGAATATTTGGGGCTGGCCAAGAAATCTGGTTTCCTCAAAGTCATGCATGGGTAACCCTGGTTACGAGGTTGTTTGCCAGAGTATTTTTACTACCAATATTGATCTGAATCTTAGAAGATGAAGGCTGCAACCCAATGTTCCCTGTCAATGATCAGCAATAATAGTCTTTGGAATTCATACACTACCAGTACCTTTCCAAAAAAGTTATCACCACAGCTTGTGGACATTCACATGAAAACATGGACCAAGAACCAGTCTCAGATGACGATGAACTTGAAGACTAAATTGTATTAGTTAATAGTGTCGTCGATCTCATCTACTACTGCAAACAAGTGTTTCGGCCATATTTTGGTGAGGAGGTGAATAATGTGAAATTGTACTTTCTGTTACTTTCAAAAATTTCACAATTACACTGTAAACAACATAATGTCAAATTGTGATAGATTTATAGCTGATAAAAATTAATAGGGCTACGAATTATGGACAAATAGCCAACAAAAAATCCTTTTAATTTGAATAAATTGTAATCGGCCGGAATAGAAAATTACACCTCATTACCTTGCCGTGTGCGTAGCACGGCTAGGTCTTGTATTCGTGCGATTTCTTTCTTACCTAGCCGTGTGCGAAGCACGGCTAGGTCCTGTATTTGTGCGATTTCTTCTTTCTTTCCGACGCAACATTCAAAGGCTACTAGTGCCCAACGGTTTATCCGATTGCCACGAAAATTGGTCAGAAGAACCACTGACCCAAGGTCCCTATAGGGTGTACACAGATTTGGGTCAAAGGTCACGTGGGCCAATTAAAGGGGCATTCTTTGAAAATTTTTGGAACTCTATAAAAGCCTTCTTCTGCCACAGAATAAGTGCCATGATCACCAGATGTTATCAGAAGAACCACTGACCCAAGACCCAAATGGGGTGTACGCAGATTGGGGTCAAAGGTCATGTGGGCCGATTAAAGGGGCATTCGTCAAAATTCTATAAATTCCTTCTTGTTCCACAAATCACTTGCTATAATCACAAGACTTGTTCAGAAGAACCGCTGACCCAAGGCCCCTATGGGTGTACACAGAATTTTGATCGAAGGTCATTAAGGGGTCATTAAGGGACACTTCCGGTCTGAATGTGAAAAATCTTCAAAAATTCATATCTGTCATTTGCAAGGTACCATGCTCACGTGACTCATGCATATGAAGCAGCTTGATACCCTTCACCAAAGTTGCGCTCAACATGGGGGTCAAAGGTCATTAAAGGGCAACTTCCGGTCTTAATGTAAAAATCTTCAAAAAATCATTTGCTATATGCAACGTTGTATGGTCACGTGACTCATGCATATGAAGCACCTTCAGACCCTTCAAAAAATTTGTGCTCGGCATGGGTCAAAGGTCATTTTATCCCCACGGCTAGGTTCGTGCTCTTCGAGCACAATTTGCCTCTAGTTCCTCTTCTCGTTTCCCACTTTCTTCAAAATGCTACTAGTGTCACACGGTTTATCCGATTGCCACGAAAATGTCAGAAGAACCACTGGCCCAAGGCCCCTATAGGGTGTACACAGATTGGGGTCAAAGGTCACGTAACCGGAAGAAGCCGCCATTTTGTAAAAATCTTTAAAAGCCTACTTGTCCTACAGACACCAAGCTATAGATTCCAAATTTGTTCCCAAGAATCCTTATACCACCTTTCATATAGGGTGTACACAGATAAACGATCCGAGCTCACTAACATTCAAAATGGCGGCCATATCTAATTAATATGCACCATTCGATATCTCAAAATCGATAAACTTGGATAGGCGATTTCTGTGCAAAAGTTGCGGATAGTGTGAGACAATTCAATGACGAATATGGCCTCCAAGGTAACTGTTAGTATGCAAATGAGCTAATTAATCTGCATAAAACCTATATCCTCATCAACCAAAGTAGATCTTTTGTCAAATTTGTCACAGAACCACTGGAAAAGCTCTAATTACCTTAGGTTGCCAATATGGGGTCAAAGGTCAAATGGGCTCTAGGGGTCAAATATAAAAGAGCTTAGTTGACCTATCTAGCTATGCCATCTGTAGGCATCAATGAAAAGTGAAAAAGCCACAGTGACACCGCTCTGTAAGCCTCGTTAAGAGTCAAATGTAACTGACACTACTGGGCCATAGTATCCCTGGATTCGTCTAGTCATTGTCTATGGTCATACACATAGGGTGTACACAAAATTTTTATCATTACTCAGCAAGTGGTCATTTCAGCCAAGTGTCCTTAACCTAAGTTCCCAAGCTAAAAAACCTTCCTTTAGTGCCCAAGGGGGGGTGGTCCCTAGTACCCAACCAATAACCAACTTTCCTTGGGCGTGATCATGACACTAACACAAGTAAATGGGGGTCACGTAAGACCACACACCCACAATAAAAATTAAAATCCGACCTTTTAACCTCTGGCCAATTGAAATTGTGTCACTCTTCGAACAAGAGTGGTTGCCCATTTCCATCCTCAGCAACTCCAATAAAGGTTTTGAAACCAACAATTAATTCTTACATCTAACTCGAGAAGAACCATTAAATATCATTGCAAAATATAGCCCCAATTTATACCATCTTGTAATTTTTCTCAGAACTTCAAAATCGCCTTCTTTCTCTCCCATAGACTTACACATTTAAGAGCACGGCATGACAAAATTGAAATTGATGCTATCAGCATATAAAAGGTTAATTTGCTCGAAGCAAAAATCAAATCCCAATAATTTATACTTTACTTTTAATTAGTAAAATTCCTTGTTTTTTTCACTTCCGTTAGTGCCCAAGGGGTGTGGGGTTCCTAGGGACCCAACCTAATTATTCTAAATGCCGCCGTTGGCATATTTACATTTTTTTGTTCAGGCGAAGCGTATTCATAAATCATACAATTAGCAAAAACTCCTTGAAAATTTAATTGCGTAACCGATCTGCAAAAAAATCAAATGTTTGGTACTAGGAACCCCCCTTGGGCACTTATGTTACCAGGAACAAAATTTAAACATGTCCGCCTGTCACAAGTGATCATTTAATCCCCACGGCTAGGTTCGTACTCTTGGAGCACAATTGTCCTTTTAGTTTTCCCGATTCCTCGTGCGCAAAGAAGAAGTTTGTACTTAGAATAATTACTATCGGAGATCTCTGATAATCATTCAACTGCTGCTGGAAACATCCATCCAATATGAAACAGCCGGGAAATTGCGCCACGTAAGTGTCTAGCCTACGTTCTTCCATTAGTTGTTCCGTCGGTTCAGAAAAGTATAAGTTATATGTCATTTGTGAGGTGCCACTATTTCACCGGACATAAAATAGGCATTTCCAGCTCCGCCGTTAAATTACAATCGGGATCCCCACCGATCCCGATTCTAATTACACATTCATATTCAATCATTTCTGATTATTCACATTTTTGAGCATTGTCACTCGCAGGTGTTGTTTACTAGATAATTACCAAATCAACTGTGCAAAAATCTCAAATCTTGAAAATTGGGGGCGCTTTTTCAAAAATATGGCATTATTGCTTAAGGTCTAATTTTATAGCCCCTCCTCTCATCGATTATTTGAGATATTGACGACTACTTGCGTCGTTCTGGAGCCTAGGTTGTGACAATATAGAGCAGAGCTAGTGCTGATTTATATGGCAGTATCGATAATACTCCGTAAAGGTTAGCAAAAATTGGAAATACAAACCTGGCACAACAATTCTCGCTGGTCTATGGTTAGATTACTAACCTTATACAGTGTTCTGAGGTTCGAATCCCGGGGGAGGGGGCACTATGAAATGGGTGTAAGGCTGTCGGCTGGTGCTTATAAACCCATATGGGCATTCGGTGACAAGAGGACAATAAAATAGGGGTCTTTGGATGAGATGAGAAACGGCCAAAATAGGGGGTTTGGGGTTGCAATTTTTTCCCCAAAATAGAGTCTTATCCGGGTTAAAATTTTGCAAAATTTTCTGAAAATAGAAGTTTTTGGGTGAAAATTTTCAAAATGTTCCAAATCCCCAAAATAGGAGTGATTGCGTGACAGTTGTAAAATTTTCATAAAATACGGGATCTTTGGGTGAGATTTAAAAAAAGGGGTTTTGGGTGACAACGATGCTGGAAATGGGGTCTTAACAGATTCGCGTCACCTCCAAAATGGGAGTGCCCCCCCCCCCCCCCCCGGGTTCGACGTTCGAATCCCACTCCTGCTACTTATTTTGATTTTCAGGTTAGAGGCAAAAATCCAAAGTATAAAAAAGATCAGAAAAAATCAATAGCTGCATGCCCTTTGAGGTCAATATAGGGAGACCTGCTCCTGGAACACGGTGGTCAAAATCTCCAGCGTGCTCTCCTCACCCTAGGGTCTAAAATTGTTTCGAGCTCATGTCCTAAAGCAAAAGCTAACGAAAACTAACAATGTTACCTGCATGACCTTCCTGAGAAAGACCTTTCACGTCGGTCACTTTTAAAATCGGCCTATTTTTAATGGTGCCAGTAGCGTTGCGAGAGGATTTTGATATGGGGGCCGGGGGCACTCAACTTTTTTCAGGTAGGGGTGTGCGGCCTGATTTCTGAACTTGGGGGCTTGTGAACTGATTTTGTCTCCGAAAGTAGGGGCTGGGGAACAGAAATTTTGAGAAATTTGCAGGCTTGGGAGCTGAAATTTGGCTAAAATTCAGCTTCTGAGGCAAACATTTTCCGAAAACCTTAAAGCGGCACTGGCACATTTTCACAAAATATGAAATTTCTTCAATTTCCTCTCAAATGATAGTCTAGGCCATTGGAAGAACAGAGATGTATTTTACACATAAAAATAGCATACCCCAAAAACAGATAGGGACATTGACATGAGGATAAAGACATCCAGGTAATTTGTAGGCCAACTTTTAAGTTTTCCATAACTTTAATCACCAAATGTGTATACATATTACATGAATATTTTTGACTCGTACTCCCTGATATTAAAACCACAAAGATTATAGACTGATCAAACAGTGTGCATAGCGTGGGAAACATTCATACGGCGTGCGTGTATTGTGTTAAACGACATTTTCGTCGTCTGCTGAATTTAGCGTCGCCGGCGACGCGAAATTATAAAATCGTTCTGTTTACCCATAAGGAAGCTGATTTGGTCTTAATCATTTCGGTTGAGGGCTTTTGTATATAAAAGCTTTACAATCATGCAAAAATATCGATTTTGAAAAATCTTGAGGGCGCACTATTTTTCAAATGTGCCAGTGTCTCTTTAAGAACTGAATTATGCTTCAATTGGGGGGTCTTGGGAGCCCGGGCTTGGGAACTGCTGGAGAAACGCGAAATGGGTATCTAAGGGCCGCACATACCCGGACCTCTTTCCAATGTCAACAGAAAACGGGTGGGGTTCAACGGCGAAGTCTCTGTGGGAGTCCAGGTGGAGAAGCCCCCGGAAAAATTACGGGGTTTTATATGCTTTAAATGTCTTCTGAGGGCTAATTCTTGCACGATTTTGTAAAATTTAGACCTACTTATCGAACGTCACGCCTAACTATTGAACCATATTTTAGCCTGTAGCATCATAAAGGGAAAGAAGTCAGTCAAAATATTTTGCAGGTGAGATAAGAAAAATACAAGGTATTAAAGGTGCAACGAGAGATTTCACATATCAGGTTAGTCCGAGGTTGAAGCCCGGGCTATGACGTGTCAAGCTAATATCAGGTGTCCCTACAAAAATCGAAAGTAGGGCCTACTGATTTTGGCCCTGATTGTAAGGCTTTCCATCAAAAACATCCCCATCTGAAAGAATTAAGCTGAGAAATGTTTCTTTGGTACAAAAATTTTGAAATTTCTAATTTTGTATTGGAGCAAATATGAAATTCAGCCTATGTTTTACATTGAAATATAAGCAAATCAAAATCGCGTGTTTTCTCTCTTTTAAGACATTTCTGTAGCGAAATACAAGGTAAGAAATCTATATTGAGTGTCTAATCTATATCAATTTACTTTATGACACGATATTTGGGTGCTTCAAAATCTCTCGTTGCACCTTTAATGGTATACCCAAATCTCAGGTTTGATCGTGGTGTGAAAAGTCACACTAAAACAACGTGGTCATTTTCCGTGGTAAGGTTTCAACTATGCACCTAACACCGAAATAGTGGTCAAATTTTGACCACGAAAAGGGTCAAATTTTCGAAAAGGGTCAAAATTGACCCTTTTCGTGGTCAAAATTTGACCACTATTTCGGAGTTAAGTGCATAGTTGACACCTTACCACGGAAAATGACCACGTTGTTTTTAGTGTGTAGGGTCGAGGCTGAGGATCGGGTAGTAATAAAAAAAAAACCCTTTTCCCATAATTTGTTTTTGACACCCAAATCAATGTACGCGCGAAAAAGACCCTTTTTATACGTTTTTTTGTTACGCATCATATCCAGCCCCGGGTGCCGATGCAGTGATTTTCCATTGTTTTTCTGGTTTTCCCCAATAATATTCCTGGGAACCAGGCTTGCGCATTGCGGTGAACATCAATGAGTGACTCAGGAGCACTGATCTCTATATAGTGTATTTTCCCAAGACCGATCTTGTGACCAAGCCGTTCCATTAGCATGGAGAGGAGGCAACTTATCAAGGAAATATCGATAGAATTATTGGAATTAAAAAAGTTAACCCTATCATTGTACGCTGACATTAACATCCATGTTACATCAGACTACCCCTGATTACACTTCCTTTAACTGTATCGCTGATATGTATTTAATAGACCAATGTTATTTAAAGCAATATTAGCATATTTTTTGAAGGGCGCCCACAATTTTCAAAAATTTTGGATGATTTTTTACACGGTTGCATGGTAACTTGCTGTAAAATATACCGTGAATGGTTAGGCTCCGAAAATGTCTAATGTGTCACAAACGAAGAGAATTTTGTACAGAATAATTATTATCGGGGACCCCGATGAGAAAAAAAAAAAAAAAAAAAAAACAAAAAAAAAAAAAAAAAAAAAAAAAAAACAAAAAAAAAAAAAAAACAAAAAAAAAAAAAATTCAACGGCTGCTTGGAACGGCATTCCAATGTGAATAGGCCGGGAATACCGCAATGTACGTGTAAACGCTTCATCCATTAGTGTTTTTATAGTTCGACAATGTCAAGTTAGAGGTTATTTTCTCGACTGAGGTGGCACTATTATATGACGGACTAAACGTAGCATTTCCAGCTCTGCCGTTAAGGTCCAATCTGGGATCCCATTCTAATTACAAAATCGTTATTTTGGGATAAATACGCATTTTTTAGCATTCTCGTTCGCAGGTATGTTTCCTAGCACAATTACTACGAACGTAATTGTGGAAAAATTCAAATTTGAAAATTGGGGGCGCTCTTCAAAAATGTGCCAATATGCTTTAAACAAACAATCTTACCAAAGCCTACAGACTAAAAAGAAAGAAATAAAAAAGGAAATGTGGCCTCGAATGATGGTAATAGGGGGCCCCACATCCATGGATTAAAAAAGATTATAGCTTGGTGATTCCTAGCCCGAGGGTGCTATGGGGGGGGGGGGCTCATTCCGAGACGATTAGCCCCTACTATACTCCGCCATTGTTAAGAGGTAGGTACGGACGAAGTGCAACGCTACGTGAACTAGCTATTAATAGATGGACATGCCTTCGAGAGGAACTATGCTGTTGTTTTGTAGACTCCATCGGGGGGCTAGGGGAAAACCAAGTGTAAATTACTAAATACATTATTAAAATGTCACGCAAAACGATGATGTACTCAAAAGACTGCTAAAACCCCCCCCCCAAATACAACTTGACCAGAAATGTTTTATCCAATAAAATTATATATCATTCAAATTCTTGTCAAAATATAATATAAGTTTAAGAATTTACAATAAGTCTATAAATAAAACTTTATACAGTTAATCTCTTTAATTTCAGAGTTAACACAATTTCTTGGAATTTTCAGAATTTCAACCAATATTTGAGCGGCTCAATTTGTTTCATCAAATAAATTGTGTATTAAATCAAGTAGGACTATTTTATGTGCACTTTTCCCTTAAGAATTAAGCCGGCATGCGAGAGTTCTTCGTGAAGCTGTTATGAATGAGCTATTAAGTCGGAGATATCGGTGACGAATCAAATAGGCGACTCAACAGAAACTTCCAATGTCCATACATCAAGAAGTACATTGATAGATGTAGATGAAGCCATCTCCCAATGAAATCAGTGAAATCAGTAGCGGTGACTACAGATAAACAAATCCGATAAAGTACCAACGTTTTTGTGTGATTCTTAGCTTTTTCCCCCAGTGAATGGCTACAATAGAAATTTTTACATGTCTGTGAAATTAGCATTTTTCAACTGCCAAACTTTGTGGTAATCCAGAATATCTTATCAAATAATCATAAATCCAAACTATGTACAAATCCAGGGTGAATCTCATAATATAATTTGTTCATGTCAAAATAGTTTGATGCAAATATTCCATGAAATGCATGTAATAATATGTAATTACAAGTTCATGGTTTTTACTTTCATGAAATAGAAATATTTTCCTTTCCTTTTTGAGAAGATACACTCTACTTTTACATATGAGATACCTTTAATCATAATAAACCATAAAATAATTAGATTTCATCATGAAAGCGATTCTTTTAATGAACAAATTAACAAGATTCATTTCTAAATCTCTTGAATCTTTCACCAAATTATTAAAATTTTTGAAAAAAGGACAATTTTGACTTGTCAAGATGTAAAACTAGTTTGCTTGAACTCCACTGAATTTTGTTCTAATTGTCAAGTCATTTCATTTATTATTAACGAAAAAAAAATTATTCTAACATGTAAGATAACATATTTTCATGAATTTGGAAGAGTTTAGCAAACTCACAATATTTACACATTTCCACCAGAACAAATGTTTTGAAATATTCAAATGTCAATGTTCAAAATTGATAGAAAATATAGGCAAAATATGAAATTCAACTTAATGAAATAGAAAATAAATGTTGACTTGACTCTGGACTACAAGTAGATCTATGCACCATCCTTGCTGACCTCAGGCCAACAACACCATGCTGCCGTTGACTTCTCCCTGGTAGAACTTCAAGTTCGTACCAAAATGTGCCCTCAGAAAAGCTCACATATTTTGAAAGAAACAACCTCCTGCAGCAGTCCACTTCTAGCATGAACTTGTTTGTCAAGTTTCAATGGAAAGTAAGATTAAAAATATTGGTGTCAACAGCTACTATGGCTGAACCATGATGTTATCTCAGCCGGTCCAGAGCACAAGGAGGACTTAGGAATTTTCCTTACCACACCCAGCACATGAGTGTTTCTTAAAAGATGATGGGACCACCTGGTCTTGGAATTTTTCCAAGAAAAGATTCCACACTTCTTTCAATCACAAAGAATAGAAAATCTATTTGTATGTGGGGTCGTAACTGGACATGGTCAGAACAAAAGAACTACAAAGATGGTGTCAGTCTAACTTTGACTACACAAATTCCATTGAAAAAAAAAAAATAGACTTGAAATGAGATCTTATGCACGGTGACATTTAGGCCCTCCCTAGAGAAAAATGCTTTGACATCTTTACCTAAATCTAAAGGGTATAAATCTACACTTTTAAGTCTAACCCTTACAAAAATGTGACACCAAACATAGCTCGCACAGGGCTCGTGCAGCTGGTACGAGATGTTAAAGAGAGCATTGCGCACCGCAAGCATTGATGAACTCTCCGCCACCAGCACAAGATCGCGAGCTTAAAGGCTTTCACGAGCATATGATCACAATTTAAATTTATGCGCGTGTAAGCATGCAGCTGCAGCACCTACTAGCAGTGTGAGTTCAAGATAGAGAGTTTGAGAGCAGTACAAATTTTAGCGTGCAGGTTTGCGCGCATATGCGCGCAGACAGGCAAGTGCTGAAAGCATTTGTGGGAGGTCAAAGTTCATTCAATCTCTTGGGAGGAAAGACAAACATGCTAAGTGGTATGTTGGTGGGTAAATTTAGTAACATTAAATAATATTCTAGGACACGTGGCTTTGTTGAAATAAGGACAGATGTCCCATTGAAATAGATTATTAGCAGAACTTAAAAGTTTGTTTGCGGGATATCAGTTTAATGGAAACTTTTGAAAATAATTACTTAAGGATCAGAATTTGGAAGACATGTTTTGTCAGGCTAGGTCTTCAATAAAGGGTATTCTGTTAATTGTGATGGGCAGCCAGCTAGGTTTCTTAATTGCAGTCCAGATGTGCATGAGGTGCTAACTGGGACTGTATGCAGGAAATGGTCAATTTCTTTTAAAGTGGGATTATTAACCTATTTATTCAATATTGATAATTGTAGCATGAGTAGCATGAGGGTGGGGGTTATAGGCCTATAGGACCTATTAAGAATAGTTAGGCTTTGATTATTAGGGCCCGGTGCGTGAGTACAAATATTGCGATTTTCTACCCCTGTTTTCGTACTTGAAAAATAAGGGATTATATGATTTTATTTTTCTGATGGGGGGGGCGGGGGGGGTCATTTAAATTTATTATTCAGTAAACCAAGCACATTGCATATCAGCAGTGATTAAGCCTAAATCATATGACCTGTACACTAATTGTGTGTTGTGGGATGGCGACCGGGCAAGGCCGATGGATGTGTGGGTCTTGCATAGGGCTTATGTAACTTTACATTGGGGGTTATGCAATTTCCAAACACCTGCAATCTGCGGCCCATCATTTGGTACATTCCTGCGGTTCATTGTAAATAATGAACGGGCCCTAAAATTATTAGTTGTTTAAAGAGCTAATCTAGCTGTCATACGAGCTGAGTCAACTGAAACACTAATTTCGTATCATCCTGTGTCGTACAGCCAATTGCCATAAGAACTTATACATCCAACAACCGTCACGCTTTGAATAAGATCCCTGTGCCGAACTAATGGATAACCCATGTTCGGCAGTAACCTGCCGTTTCGGCAGAAATAAGACGTTAGCCCGCATTTTCGGCACGAATAATGCCGAAACACGGCTCGTTTCGGCAGATATCCCTGCCGTACGGCAAGGTTACTGAGAAGACCGGGCGTTTCGGGTTAACCAGTTTGTTTCGGCGCAGCACGCTCGAACAAGCAATACGAGCTCTATTGTAAGCGAGCTGGCACAAGCTCGCGCATACTCCATTGGGAGCTCGTAGGCGCTCGTTCTGTTCCAAATACGCGCTCGTGTTAGCTCACAAAGTGAATGTTTGAGCTTGTAAAGTTGTCGTAATAGCTCGTAAGTGATCGTAATTAAGCTCACAATGTGATTGCAACGAGCTTGTTACATGCTTGCAACAAGCTTGCAACGAGCTCACAAATATGCGCGTCATTTTCATAAGGGTATATTCATTATTCACAAGATAAAAAAAAACAATGGTAGATATAAACTACTACCCTAATCAAATTTCACTCCACCGCATTTCAAATTAACGCCTGCGCCACCTACACATGTTCAAATTATGAGGCATATGGCCTAATGAACATAATATGACGTATGGCCTAATTTTCACTAGATTAAGTAGGACCTAATTCACAAAATTCAAGTATGGCCTACTTTTATCTTTGGAGTTAAACACGGCTCATGTAATCTGCACCAATGTTCTTACTCCCTTTGATGACTTAAATTCTGTATCGATATGGCTGGAGAGCAAGAGCCCACCTCATTATTCTGATGTTGGCTACTTTGGATTTCCTTATGCAAGCTAGAGGTTGATGATCGGTCTCGATGATGAACTCTCTTCCAAACAGAAAAGCTTGGAATTTCCCTAATGCCCATACTATAGCTAGACATTCTTTCTCCATCACCGAGTAACGTCTCTGCGTGTCATTCAACTTCTTGCTAGCAAATGCGATAGGGAATTTCTCTCCATCTATTTCCTGTAGCAACACTGCTCCCATGCCATACTCTGAAGCATCACTTCGCAAGATAAATGTCTTGTTGAGATCTGGGAGGTGTAGAATCGGCTCACATGATACTCTTTTCTTCAGAGTCTGGAAAGCCTGATCTTCACTCTTTCCCCATTTGATCTTGTTTGGTTCTCCTTTCCTGGTTTTATCAGTCAGCGGACAAAGCTACAGTTGCAAAAAGTTTGGAATATACTTTCCTGTAGAAACCAAAAACTATCCAAGGAAGGATCTCAGTTGTGTCTTTGTTGTGGCTGTTGCGCGGCTTGATTGCCTTACTTGGTTGGTTCTCGGGTTAGGTAAAACGCCTTCTGCCAAAAAACATGACCAAGAAATTCTAATTCCACTGCATCCTATTGAAGCATTTTGACGGCCTGGCGGTTAATCCTGCCTTTCTCAGCCTTCTTCAGGGAATTCTTTCGAGTTTAATAAACGTGGTCTTCCCATGTCGCAGTATGAATTTTAAAATGTCATCGATGTATTGTGGACATGTTTTTAATCCATGTAGGACTATGGGGGACGTGGGACCCAATAACCAACTGTTACAAATTCTGTTAGTTCCCATCGAGGGGGCTAAGGAAACAAGTGTAAATTCATAATAAATTATTAAATCACATAACGTCTGTTTTCCCGCGCATAATAAAACTGTCACAATTTATTAAAAAATAAATTTAAAATGTCACCTCAATTCTTTTCCTCAATATGCAGAGGAGACCAAGGGATATGTATAGACTCAGCAAACCATGGAAGCTAATGATATTACAATGGGCCCGGTATGTGGGGCCATTGTTGTAGCCAGGTGTTACCGCCTCCACGATTCGGGTTGAGTGACAGATACCCGTCCTCTTTCACACTACTAACCAGTGTAAATAAATATAGGTCGAAGGGAAATGAAGTTAAGCAATAAGTTTACGGATTTTGGTTCTGCACAAAGTGTTAGGTCAAAGCTTGCCCAGAACCATTCTCTCAGGTTTGTTCAGTTTCTTCCTTTTTCGGAAAATAAAATGATGAAAAAAACATGGCCAAGTTAATTGAATACGCACTATAAGAAGCTCAATATTTTTTATTGTGAGATTGATGGTATAAGGTATTTTTGTCCTGAAAAAGTATCGTCTAAATTGGAGAGCGGTTAAACAAGCTGAAATATAGTCAGCTGCACGACAATATAACAATTGGTCCTGCAGACGAGTGCTCCCAGAAGAAAGGGAATCTGAAGTGTTTTTCTACAACGCATACCGGGCCGGTGATTGAATATCTTGAACTCCATTGTTTGCTGAAGTCTATGTGTATCCATTAGTCAATGATATTGGGGAAATGAAATTGAAGTGAAATTTTATTCTTTTTCAAGAAAATGTGCCAGTAGTTTTATTTGTGGGAAAACAGCCGGTTAATGATTTTAATACATTTATTATGAAATTACACTTGGTTTTCCCCTTCCCCGCCATGAAGACTACAAAACAACAACATAGAAGGACATGTTCTCTGGCTTAGCCACTACCGTCAGAGGACATGCATATGGGCTACTTACTTCCTCTGATGATTGCCCATCTCAAGCATTGTATCAATCTCCTTGCTGACTTCATCTCTAACAGCATGTGGTATGGGATAAGGTTTGCATCTGATTGGAACGTCATCTGTCAGCTCAATCTTATGCTCTCCTAAATTGGTTTTCCCCCGGAACGTCAGTAGGATATCGCGAAAGTTGCCAAGGATCCGTCTTCTGTAGTTTGACCATCTTCCAAGTCTTGACTGATGTTTACTTCTTTGGCTGATTCCTTTGAGCAAGTTGATGTGTGTAGAGTATTTCTTCACTGTTATTTTCATCCATTTCTGGATCATCTTCAACTCATCTTGAATAACTGCTACTGCTACAACTCCGAATACTTCGGCCCATAGTCCTCTATTTCCTTCACTGATGCAGCCACTTCCCGGCGATAGTACTTCTTGAGTAAATGATTGTGAAATGTTCTCTCCTATGCCCCAGATCTATCGGTAGTTCATTCTGTTGATCTTTTTTCACATCGTGAAGGGTCCTTCCAGTGCATCAGGAGTTGTTTGCATCTGTAGAAGTAGAATTATTAGGACTTATCTCCTTCAATTGTATGCATGAGTCTGGTCGCTTTTGTTGTACTGTGCTCTATACTTGCCCATGGATTTTCCTCATCTCCTCACGAGCAAGATGACCCGTTGTTTCCAGACGATCTGAAGGTCAATTATATATTGGTAGGTATTCTTAGTTTCACCTTCATCGGTTCACCAGTCCAAAGTTCACTCAAGATTGTCATTGGTCCCCGCACACTACGGTCATAGCATAACCTCCGAACGGCGAAAATCCCGTGCTAGATTGTGGAGTGTCCCCTGTAGGCGAACAAGAAACGAAGGGCAGATGTAACGATCCCAGTCCTTCGTCGCTCCTCACACATCTTTCCAATCCAGCTTTGAGGACACATCTGTCTTTCAACTGCACCGTTGCCCATGGCATGGTAAGGTGTAGTGACCATTGGTTGGTTCAATACGATAGTAGTCGATGTACCTCCTTCATGAGCACTTGAGTAAACTGAGTTCCCTGGTCATTCAGATCTGCTTTGGCACACCTAAGCGGGTAAACAAATAGAAGTTCCTCGGCTACCACTTCAGCCTCTATTGTTTCAGGGGCACTGCCTCCTGATACCGGTAGCGTAGTCGTTGAGAACAGTATATTCTATGTCCTCGATCAGTCCTTGGCTTGAGTGGTCCAACTATATCACTGCTATGGGTTCAAACGTGTATCTATAAATTGGCATCCGCTCCAAGTGGTACTGACTGGTAGTTCTGCCCTTAGGGATAGTTCTTTGACTGATTCGCATGATTGGTATATGCGGCGATGTCTGCCTCCATTCCTTGGCCAATAAAAGTTGGTACTAAATTCTGTCACATGTCTTTTTTGCTCCCTGAGGAGCCTCCCAAATGGATTCAGGAGCTATCTCTTCATGCTTGTCTACGGTACCTTGGGGAACGCGACCTTCGAAACTCATTTCCATACTCCACATTTGGAGCTTTGAATTCTTGTATAGTATCCCCTTATCAATACACGAACGTACATGTACCGCCACCTCGACATTGTTTGATAGTTTTAGCCTCTGCTACGTTTCATGAAGTTTCTGAGTGTAGGGTCATCCGCTGTTTCTCTTTCACAGATCTGGCGTCACCACTTCACCTTCTGTTGGGGAACGATAATGGTTTGATGGTCTTTTTGCTTTGGCCTGACTTCTAGTCTGCCCTGCACCAACACATTCATCCTTTTCAGGTGGTACTTGCAGTCACATTGAAGTTTCCGTTTCCCTCTCAACTTGTTGACTACACTTTGTCGATGGAGAACGTGGAGAATCTACCCAGTCAGGATTTGGATCATTCACTTCTCTCATCCCCGACATCTTTCCAAGTACAGGTCGTACACTGTGTAGGGACATACCGTAGCAACCACCTCACCAACAAAGAATGGATTATTTAATCTGCACCTTTGCTGTCTGGAATTTTCGGACAGGCCCCATCAAGAGGATACCGGTGCGTATTTGGTCCGTCTGCTGTTCCGGTTTTAACGAGACTTTCTCGGATGACGCCGCCCTCCAACCCGCATCTCTAAGTGCAGTTGTCTTCGTTGTCGACATATCCATTTCTACGACCATTTCTTCTGAGCTCCGTGATTTACGAGGACAAGCTGCCGTTATCACAGTCAGTTCGTGGCCACACTCCACTTGTTAGACTCCTTTATTTGGTTGTAACCTCAGGTCGTCATTGTCACGCATCATACATTCTCTTTGTCGCCACATTGGTTGCCACTATTACTAGCACCTGACTTTGTACTCTCTTCACTCTCAGTAGTATCTAAAAGAGCTTGTAAATGTTCTGCTTACCACCAGTGGTTTTCATCAAAGCATTTAATTTTGATCTATTTCCTCCCTCTTGGGCACGATGACCTTGTCGATTACATATGAAGCATGTACCTTTGAACTTACCACTATACTTGCTGCTTCTGACCTTTTGTATCTGGATTGATTCCATATTTTGAGAGTCAAACTTTCCACTTTTGGTAAGTTTTTTGCTTGTAGCACCCTTACCTTTACTACCAACTAATGCGCACCACCACCATGAGCTTTTATCATATTGATCAGCAAGCTCGGTCATGGCCTGTAAAGTTTTTGGTTTCCTCTCTCGAATAAATCTAGCAACATCTTGGGGGACACTATAATAAATTGGTCCACAAATTGAGCATTCCACAAGACCCTCTTTATCGGTCTTCTCTGTAGCCAGATCAACCATCGTTGAAAGTAATTTTGAATCCTATTAAAGCATACTTTGCCAGATTACCACTTTCAGGCTTGAATACTTAAATTTCTTCTAAAACCTCCTCATGCAACTACCCCCCCCCCCCCCCCCCCACCCCCCGGCCCCCCGGCCCACACCCCCCCCCAACCCCCCCCCCCCCCCTCGTATCTATCAAAAGACACCTTTTTCAAGTTGTCATGGGATCACTGGCCGGTCCATTGCTCAAAGCATAGTACACTTCCAAACCTTTACCAGATAAAAGTGCACTAAGAAAAATACTGCCCATTGATCACATGGCCATCCTTTCTGTTCAGCATATCTTCAAATCTTAGTAATATGCGTCACATTATCCCTACTTTTTCAATCGAAAGGCGCATTTTGGGTACTTTACCAAATTTTGTTTGAGACACATTTGCACCAGCATGAACAGTTTGACTAAGTTCAGCAATCTTTTCCCTTTTTTTTCTTCAACTGATTTGCTTGTCAGTAACGCCTCTGCCCGAATTAAGCTCTATCATCAAGCATCAGTTTAAAACCTTTCTTCTTCCTCTTCATTTTCAAATGTCTTCCAAATTTCCTTTTATCTAACCTCCCTTTTCCTTGTTACCACTTCACTCCTTTGGTTTCTTTCATTCCAATTTCAGTGCGCCCGTTCAGCTTCACGCTTTTTTGTTGCGCTTCGCGCTCTCAGTCCCTGGCTGCACGTTCACAAAGTGCTTTGTTTCTTTCAAATTGGTATGCGCTGGCTTCTCTTACCAAAATCAATGCAATCTCTTCCTTCTAAACCTAGTTCCTTGCCTAAGGCATTCAATTCTCATCTCTAATTGGCCTTACATTTTGAATTGTAGTAACAATTAACGGGAAAATTTTTACAATTTAACCTCAATAAAATTTTCGGGAAATATCACCCGTGCAAAGACCCATATTGAATACAAAAGTATTTCCCACAATATTAACACTAGACCACAATTCTGACACCAAGATTTTACAACATTACACTCAAATTACAGGAAGTGGTACAGATACCCTTGAATTCCAAGACGAACTTGAGTTTCTTCTCCAGGAAAGATCCTGTAAATCGCACCACTCTCACGGTAGAGTGTGGTTGTCCTGATGTGCAGCTGTGGAACACTTTAAAAATACATGTAATTCTGGCCAAAGTATTATGATCAACACACTGTGATAATTTTTTAATTTAAATCTATGCCCATCTCAATTTCAAAATGTATTTTGATACCAATGATACCGAGTACGCTTACCCAATGAGTATAATTTTGCCTGCAATAAATGGAAGGGGGGGCTCTTCACCCTGCCTCTCACCTTTCTTCCTTTCCCCCCAGTCGCTTCCCTGTCCTCGCCCGCCGCTGTTGTCCCTTAACCCCTCCCTTCTTGGAGAAAACTTCCTGCCCTCCGTCTCTCGTCCCTCCAAATACAATTGACTCAGAAATTTTATCAAATAAAATTTATATATTCATTTCAATTTCTTCTTGTCAAAAATAATATAAGTTTAAGAATTTCCAAAAAAAATATTTCTATACACTTAAACTCTTATCCCTTTAATCTCTTTCCCTTCACGTTAACCAATTTCTTTAATTTTCAGAATTTCACCATAATTTGGCCAAAGATTTGATCGCTCAATTTGTTTTCATCAATTAAATTTTGTGTATTAAATCAAGTATGACTATTGTTATGTGCACTTTCCTTAAATTAAGCCTGGTGGGAAAGGAGATATAGTCCCCTTGGAGATATAGCCCGGGGGGATTGTGGTTCCTAGGGACAAGGGTCTTTCGGACCCCTGTCCCTAGGAAATATAGCCCTAACCGTCCCTACAGAACGGAACGGTCCTCCGGAGCATGGCTTCTAGGGTCACAGTCTTCACCCTGTGGACCCCCTTCCTAGGAAAAAACAGTCCTTGCTTTAATGTTGCCAGGTTCAATATTCTTCACCGCGTGGACCCCTCTCTCTAGAATTAGTAGTCCTTACTGTCATATTTATTAATTTCTAGGCTTTTATATAGTTAACCCTACTATAGTTTCCTAGCGGAATATAATTCCTTTTACACCAGTGACAGTAACCTTGTCCCCCGCTACTGTAGTTCTGTTTATCACGGTATAGGTTCTGAATGATACAGATTTTAATAAGAGTGTGATAAAATTGGTATAAAAAAACAGAAGCTGTCGCTCAACCGCCTTCGTGGTTTAGCGGTAAGGTCTCTCTTACTTACGATGTGAATGACCCAGGTTCTAGTCCTATAGTAGAGTTATTTTTTTATTTTAATTTGTTTTTAAATGCAAAGGTTTCAAATTTAGTGTTTGCGGAATTTGCGCTATGTTTGCAGATCACTAGCCCTAGTTATGTTTGTCACCGCGACATATTACCACTTTTCCTGTCCTAAGACCAAATTTTCGGGAATCATAAGACTTTTTTATTTCAGTTCGGTGCCACGATACGTACCTCATTACCTCTAGGTTAAAAATTTCAAGTAAAGGCATGTGCAATGAATTTACTTAAACCTAACGCCATTGAATCTCACCACAAATCTCACAAAATGTTTACAGCCTGGTGTGTTTGTGTGATTTTGTTAGATTTTTATGTACATACCATGTGATTTTTGTAAGATTGTTGATTAAGTAAGTGAACAACGCACACATCCCCAACACATGCGCGCGCACACACACACACACATCACCCACACATGCACACCACACGCACGCTACACATACACTAACACACACACGCACGCACAGACGCACGCACACCACGCACGTACACACACACATGCACTCACACACACACCACACACTGCCACGCGAACCCACACGCACACACACACAAAGATGCAAACAAGCAGACACATGCAATTATAACATGCACAATAGAAAAAAGAAGGAAATAAAGGGAAAAAACGCACATGCTCGAGCATTTGCATATGAATTCAAAACATTGATACAATGAACCCAAGTGAGTGGGGTTAGAGGTAATTAGATTAAAAAGTCACAAGTGTTAGTCGTTTTATCAATTTGGAACTTCTATAAATGGAATGTGGCATTACTTTGAAAATTTGGTCTAATATATGTACAACATAAACCACTTCATTGTAATTGGTGAAAACCACGTACAACTAACCCTATTTTACGTAGCAAAAATAATTATTAGAAATATTTAAATCTTGAATCTATATAAGAGTAGGCTTAAATGTCCGTAAAGTGTGTGTAGAATATTATATAGCTATTAAGCTAATTTCAAATTAAAAATAAATAATCATTTTTTTTTTTTTTGTAAAAGGACGGGTACAAAACACGGAAACATGAATATGGAATAGGAAGGCCTCTGAAGTTATTTTCACCACATTATTAATTTTCTCCCATTTTCTGGGATTTACATCTTGTATATTTGAGTTATGTAGGTGATCCACTACGGAGCTTCTGCGCCCCTCCGCAGAACATCTGATAGTGGAGTATCTGCGATCGAGCGCAGAAAATCCATAGGCGGTAGAGTGTGTGCGCTCGAGCGCAGGAAAACACCTCGTAACTATATAGTGAGGGAAAAAATCCTGCGCTCGATAGCAGGAAAAATCAATGGCGGAGTGTCTGCGCCCCCGCCGAGCGCAGGAAAACACCCCGTCACTTTATAGTGAGGGAAAAAATCCTGCCGCTCGAGCGCAGAAAATCCATAGGCGGGTTCTGCGCCCGAGCGGAGCGAAACACCTGCCGTCACTTTATAGTGAGGGAAAAATCCGGCGCTCGAGCGCAAAATCCATAGGTGGAGTGTCTGCGGGAGCGCAGAAAATCCATAGGTGGAGTATCTGCGCTTGTGAGCCACTATATCGTAAAAACATAAGTACTGCGGGAGTACTCCGCTGGCGGAGTTTCTGCGCTCGCTCGCCACTGATGGTGGATGTTCTGCGCGCGCTCCGCTGGTGGATCTTCTGCGCTCGCTCCGCTGATGGAGCAAACTGCGTTCGCCTCTGCTAATGGTTATCATCAACATACTTTAATTCAGAGATATGTGTTCATGACAAATAGTTGGTTTAAATAAACAATTTTATTTTCAATATAAAAATAATGCGAGGGTTGTTGCACTTTGAACAACTAAAACCCACTGCTCGCTGCGGATCTTCTGCGCTCGATTCCACTGGCGGGTGTTCTGCGCTCGCTACGATGGGGATCTATGTGAGCTTGTTCGCTGGTGATCTCTGCGATTCGCTCAGCTGGTGGATCAGCTGCGCTCGTTTGGCTAGCTTGGTCAAAATATCAAAATGCTTTAATTCAATCATTTGTTTTCAATACAAAAGTTTGGTTTTTTAAAATAAACCGAAGTCTTATTTTTCATTGTAAAAAATAATAGAATGGATGTTGCATTTTGAACAACGACTCATACAACAACTCATAACAATTTTATTTCAATGTAAAAACTAATGAGAGGATGTTGCTTTTTGAACAACTTCATAACCACCGCACTCCGCTGCGGATGTCTGCGCTACGATCCACGGGCGGATTTTCTGTGCTCGCTCCGCTTGGGGATGTTCGGGCGATCGCTCCACTGGTGGATCTTCTGCTCTCGCTCCGCTGGTGGATCTTTGCGCTTGATCTGCTGATTTATGGTCATTGTTTACTATCAACAAATAAAATAGGCATACAAAATTTATTTCGATCTACAAATATCATATTTTTTTTTACCGAGGACGATTTAAAATCAAAAGATTCTGCTTACTGAACAGGCAAGTGTGAGGTATGGGAAGGTGTGTGGCCTATAGGCACATCTGGGAGGCCTATATGAGTGTGTCGGTTGTGGAAATATAAGTGTTTGCATTTGTTTTATTAAACATTTTATTTCATCATATATCAATCAACACAAAAAAACATTTCTCTTTTTGGGACAATGGTGTCTACGAAAAGAACTGTTTGGGTGGTTCTTAGAAGAAACCGTGTGTCTAACAGCATCAACATAGCGGAGTTGCTGCCGAGTGCAGAAAGCCAATCCAGTAAGGTAATCCACCGGGGCACGGTCGGCGAACTCATGTATATTTCAATG
This sequence comes from Ophioderma brevispina, assembly GCA_023653785.1. Classification (NCBI taxonomy): domain Eukaryota; kingdom Metazoa; phylum Echinodermata; class Ophiuroidea; order Amphilepidida; family Ophiodermatidae; genus Ophioderma; species Ophioderma brevispina. The sequence goes on from JAMKCH010000019.1 coordinate 102,210, forward strand.
TAAATAGTTTTGTTTTAATAAACAATTTGTATATATAATACAAATATATATAATGAAATTGCAATTCATTTCCAAGGTAAAAGATGAGAGGAATTGCAATTTGAACAACTTAAACCCACCGCATCCGCTGGCAGGATGTTCTGGCTCGCTCCACTGGCGATCGTGTTCTGCGCTCGCTCAGCTGGTGGCTGTCGGCAGCTCGCTCCAATGGTGGATGTTCTGCGCTCGCTCCACTGGTGGATCTTCTGCGTCGCTCCGCTTGGCGGATATTCTTGCGCTCGCTCGCTGGAGAATTGTCTGCGCTCGATCCGCTGGCGGATCTTCTGCCCTCGCTCCGCTAGTGGATTTTCTGCGCTCGCTCCGCTATGGAGGATTTTTTCTGCGCGCTCCCGCTTGTGGGGCTCTGCGCTCGCTCCGTGGGCGGATCTTGCTTAAGGAAAATTTTTGTTGTCAATGTCAATAGAATTTTTATTTGTTATGTTTCTTAACTTTACTCAATTATTTATTCTTTTCTTTTTGATTCAAAGAAAATAAGATTCGGTTCAATAAATGCCATTACTATGAATAGTTTTAGTTTTTTACAAGTTTATAGAGATACCGAACTGACTGTTTTCATTCAAGCCAGATCATCGTTTTCATGTTTGTTACGAAATTACCACCTCAGATTAATTATTCTTCATTGTTAGGCATTCACTCACCGTTTTCATAGAACTTATCATTTTTGAATGTATAAATAAAATTGTTATAAAACAACCTGTTTTTCAATTGTAAAAATATGGAGGATGGCCTTTAGAACCAACTCCATAACCACCGCTCCGATGGCGGCTCATCTTGCGCTCGCTGCCGCTGGTAGAGTTTCTGCGCTCGCTCCGCTTGGTGGAGTTTCTGCGCTGCTCTGCTTGGTCAAAAAATTTAGTTTTGCAATGCAAATAGTTTTTTGTGTCGGAAACAATTTGTTTCGGTGATGAAATACACAGCTAAAAACAGTGATTAGAAATAAACACCCTTTAACATTTTTGCACCAGTTTTATAAACATTGAGAAATATGTGTTAATATCAAAACATATCTAAAACATGTTCAAAATTAAACATGTGTAAGGTGTTTAGGTATTTGACTCCAAGGTAAGAGATGTGGACATGTTTAATACCAACCCACATTTCCGCCACATTTCTAAACAAATGTTTGTTATGCAGTGTATGATGCTCCCTCAGAACTTCTACGGGCATTGTGTTGCAATCCCCGAGTCCCCGAAAAGAATAGAAATAAACAAGAAGATAACGATTTCAAAGTTTGATTCCTTCATTTCCTTCCTCGTGGTCTTTCCTATCTGTTTTTTTTTTTTTTTGTTACTTCAATCTTCATATCGTGTCAGTAAAGAGTTATTGTACTTAATACAACTCATAAATATTTAAAGTTATGCTATTAGACCTATTTTCATACAGTTAACATTGTAAGTTAGTTTGATTTAAAATAATGGAAATACAATGGGATAGGGTACGTATATACTATCTGGGTAGAAGCTTTGCTGCCACTTTAATTCGTTGTACGGTAAAGATGCAAAAAATTTTAATTTGGCCGTATGCGGGAGAATTCCCCGTCTGCGTTTCTATGACTAATCCCAATTCAACCAATCAGAAAAGGCCACCAAAACGTCGACACGCGTCTTATACCACAAAAGCCGTAGTGAGCACTTTTTCAGCGTGATGGTGGTTCGTAAACACGTGTGGAAAATGAGAAGTTGTGCATGCAAATAATTACCCATTGCGATGTGCGGAGTTTTTCAACGGAAGTATAATTATGAGATTGCACAGTGTAACTTTTCAGGTACACAAAAAAATTGCCTGTGTAAGCACACCCTCGCTCTACTGCTGTCTCAAAGGAAAATAAAACCTATCAAAATTTACATTAGAATTTTTAATATAGTTACTTTTAATATTTATTGAAGCTATAACATTTTTTTCACAAGCAGAAAATTATTAAGCTATTAAAATTATAAAGTTATTCTTTCTGAAAAAGGCATAACATATGAATAAAGACAGCATAGGTCAAATTCACCTTTTTGACCTATGAGTCCCCCCCCCCCCGGGTACTAAAAAATCCAATAAAGCGTACACGATTGTCTGCAACTTGGCTCTTCATAGCTTTTGCCTAACAATAGAAGAGCAAATACAATAACCATGCTTGTACTGGGAACACACCCAGTGAGTAAATCAAACTCTTACATTTATTCACAAACCAGAAATGATAGTTTGACCTGGAAGTCGGCCTAACCCGAGAGGGTTTTTTTTTTTTTTTTTTTTTTTTTTTTTTTTTTTCGACATATATGAATAGTACTAAATGTAGTACACCTATTCAACATGCAGAAAAGGTCAAAGTAGTTTCCATAAAAGTCAACACTTTTTCATAAATGGTTTCCAAATAGGCTTTCTATCATTTATTGAAATAGTCAAGTACAATGCATTCAGTGGAGGCGTGTCTGTTCTAAAGCTTGGTGATTGGCTAGTTAGTGGTACACACAAAATGAATTATGTATTGAGTATCGATTGGGAATATTTACTCTTTTTAATGTGGAACCTCAGCTATAATTTTAATTGGTTGCTATGAACAACTAAAAGAGGTGTTTAAATAATCTATAATTGTAAAAAAATGAAAACGAAGTGGAGGCTCGCCAACACCCAATTTTCCGTCACTTAAAAACAACTGCATGAAATATTAGGAGACAAGCATACCAGATTCGAGCCTATTGATTGGCCGGATGGCCGAAATCCTTATAAATTTTTTTTTTTGCTCAAACACCTCATTTTTACTAGTTGTTGGTATTATAACATAATTTGGAATCCAAAAAGTAGACAGAATAAACATAATTAAAACTTCTCCGACTAATTGCACAAAACAAAACCGTAAAAACACACACCCCTACACACACACCACAACCACTCGACTCACCATTATATTGCTTGTATTGATTTAACAAAAAAAAATGCATCTATTTAATATGTTTTACAAATGACCCGTAGTAAGTATGTGGGAAAATATAGGGAAAAGCTTCGTTGTTTGTAGGCCTACTAAAACATCGTGATTAAGTTTCACAGCGGAGTCGGTGGGTGGGTTTTTATTATGAGTCTTTTAAAGGCAACATCCTCTCATTACTTTTACATTGAAATAAAATTGTTTTTTTAAACCAACCTATTTACATTCAAAACAAAATTTAATTAAAGATTTGATATTTGCCCAAGCAAATGCTCCGATAAGAGAGCGAGCGACAGAATCTCGCCAGCGGAAGAGAGAGCCCATGCAGAAGATCCACCAGCGGAAGCCGAGCGCAGACCAGATCCGCTATAGCGGAGCGAGCGCAAGAAGATCCGCGAGCGGAGAGAAGCGTCCGGGATCACCAGCGGAGCGAGCGCAGAAGCTCCGTCAGCGGGGTTTTCTGCGCTTGAAACGCAATTATAATATTGTTCTTATATACAATGTTTTTTCCGTGCTTGAGCGCAGGCGGCAGATAGGCCCAAGGGCCAACCATCCTATCATTATTTTTACATGAAATTACAATTGTTTATTTAATACAACTAGTTACATTCAAAACAAAATTTATTTCAAAGTATTTTGGATTTTTGACCAAGCAATGCGCCGACTAAGACGAGCGGAGCGGCAGGAAGAAACTCCGCCAGCGGGCGAGCGCAGAAATTCCACTAGCGGAGCGAGCGCGAAGATCCACCGCGGAGCGAGGCGCAGAGATCCACCAGAGGAGCATACGCGAAAGCTCCGCCAGTGGATTTTCTGCTCAAGCGCAGACCTATAGACATTGTTATTATACTAGATAGTTTTCAGTGCTCGAGCGCAGATACTCACGCCGACGGATTTTCGCGCCTCGAGCGCAGAATAGTTACCCTCGATAATGATAATGACGGAGGGTGTTTCCTACGCTTGGGCGCAGTGCTCCGCCGACGGATTCTCTGCGCTCGAGCGGCAGGATTTTTTCCCTACCACTATATAGGGACCGAGGGTGTTTCCTGGCGCTCGAGTGCAGATACTCCACCGAGGAATATCTGCGCTCGAGCGCAGGATTTTTCCCTCCAATTAATAGTGAAGGAGGTGTTTCCTGCGCTCGAGCGCAGACCCTCCGCTGAGGGATTTTCTGCGCTCGAGCGCAGTACTTCAATACAGATGTTTTGCGGAGGGGCGCAGAAGATCTACAGTAGGGGATCCACTTACATGAATGTATATTTCTTTCACACTCCAGTTCCATTTCTGGTATTTATTCTTTGTATTTTTAAGTGTTAGGTTATTTTCAGAACCTAAATGGCTTTCCTGGCCTACTCCTCCATGGTTTGTTTTTGCGTGTTTGATGTCCATTGATGTATTGGTTTTTTATGGAAATAAATGGGAATTGAAAATGGGAATATTTTTTAAATAGAAAGATTACGGGCCTATGTTTGTCTATTGCCAATTTCTGGCCACGCGTATGTTTGTAGGGGCCGTAAATTAATCATGTTTAATGTGAAGAGAATACGAAAACTGCATTTTTATACACTAAACTTTTTTTAAAGGAAAGATTTATTCGAATGAGTATGATATTGAGCGGCGGCACTGGTTCTCATTGTGCAGTTGGTGGTGTGAAATTGCATGCTGATTAAGTTCAAATAACATAAAACCATAAGTCATTCTCTTTCGCATAGAATAAAGGCAGGGCGTAACCAGCGGGCGTGGGCAGGGGGGGGCATGCTGCCCCCCCCGAGAAACTCAAATGGGAACGGAGAAGCTAAAAATGGGGACGAGAAGAAGGGGAGAAGAAGGGGATGGAAGAGGGGAGAAAGAGAAGAAAAGGGAAGGAGAAGGGAAAAGAGAGCAAAAAAGAAAAGTGGAGGAGAGGGAAAAAGTAGATTAGAAAGGGGAAAGAAGGGAAAGAGATAAGAAAAGGGGAAGAAAGTCTAAGAGATAAGTAAAGGGGAAGGAGAAAAATAGTGTTCTTGGGTTGCTCATGTCGAAGTTGCTTTCCCCCTCCCCCCCACCCCCCCCCCACCCCCCCCCCCCCCCCCCCCCCCCCCCCCCCCCCCCCCCCCCCCCCCGCTCTTCCAAAATCCCGGCGATGCGAAAGCGAGCCGGAAAAAATGGGGAAACTGATGTTAGTATTGCCCCTCAGGAGGCTCAGGTCTGGTACGCTCTGACTAAAGGTGAAAGCTAAGTTACTATTATTTGGTTAATTAGACCGATCCCTGTACCGGGAACATTTTCACCGAGTTCTGCAAGACACTGCAAAAGAAAGTATCTGTCAGTGAGAAGAAATATGGCCTTTACATATCGGTGAGGCAAATAGCAAAATAATCTCTTTAATCATTGCAACGTACCGTTTTAAGTTGGATATGCCGTGTGGATAAGATTATCTTGTCATATTTCTACATAATCATATAATCAATCACTAAACATTAGGCCAATTTATTGGTTTTATTTGGGAAACTCTACGATCCTAAAAAATCTGTTTTTCAGTTTTTTTGTTTTTTTTATTATTTTAAATTAAAAATGATCAAATAATATCTTAAATGAAATATAAATACAAATTAAATAGGTGATGAACGCCAATGGACCCTTGTTACTATTTTCTGGATTGTATTGAGGTTAAGTTTAATGTTTATTCTGATGCAATTGACATGTGGGTAGTAACACACTTGTACATTCAAAGGTCGTAATGAACACATAAATATTAAGTGAAAGGTCTAAAACAAAATAACCAAATTATTTTGCAGATTCTGCGTCCTTAGATAGTTTACAGTTTGTGATGTTTCTATGGCTTCTATAAATCTGTCTTCTGTGTCCTCTATAGGATTAGTATTTATTTGTGTTATTATCTTTCATACTATTTGTGGTACCAGAGCAGCTAGTAGTAAATGTACATTTTCTTAACATTCATGGATGGAAGGGTAAAATACAGATGCAGATTCAGAGACATAGATGTATAAGGCCTATTCCAGAAGCAAAAGGCCTTTAAATCATAAATTCAGCTTTCTCGAAGCTAAAATATTAACATTGTATGCCAAATTGCTTCCACAATACTTAATTAAACCCTAAACGCATTCCAAACACATGCAAGATTTCTTATAATTTTGACCCAAATTTCCTTTAAAAAAAAATCAAACAAATTGTGAAACAAAAGATACTAGAAAATCCGGTTTCCCTAACAAAAACATTACTTTTTAATGATGTGTATATAATATATAATAGATAAATATATTTAACTAATCAATGCAATATATTTAATAATCAAATATTTTTCTTTTTTTAAATTTAAAATAAGAACATAAAAAAAATTAACAGGTAGTGTGCAATTAGCCATTTTCTTAATATAATCTGGAATTTCTGGACAGCGCTGTATTATCCAATTTTAGACATTTTCTCTGAAGTCACGACTCTATGTGGCAGTAAATACTTGTTCATCGTTGGATATTTTTTTGTAATGGGCACTATCAATGTATGTTAATATGCTAAAACAAATAGATTTTAAAATTGATGTATTTATGATGGTGGTTTGTTTACTATATTAAAATTATATTATTATAAGCATTATTAGTATTATTATAGCCTGTGTAGAAGGTTAGGGGAAATGGAGAATGGCTAATGTTATGCACTAATTAAGACGTTGTCCCTCAACTACCAACATTTGACCCATGTACAACTGAAATTTACCATTTTATTGATTTTGCTACTTTTAGATTATAACTCGGGAAACTTTAGGCTGTGTAGTTAGTACAAACTATACCTTTTCTGAATCCTTTATGGAGACACATAATGTGTACACTTTTAAACATGATTGGGTCAATTTAAAACCTGTTTGGACCCCTTGTACAAAAACTTTGTCTTGGGGCCACTATCCTTAAAGGGGCACCATTTGCAGCACTTAGAATCGCATTTCAGGGGTTCCTATCAGGGCGTCAAAATAGGTAAATCACTCCAACCATTTGTACTTGAGATGTGTTACAAATGTCTATTTCCAGGGTATATGGAGTAGTAGAATGTAGTAGTATGTATGTAAGTAGTAGTATGTAGTTGTAGTATGTAATAGTAATAGTATGTAGTAAGGTTTTTTTTAAGTTAGTATGTAGTAGTAGTAAGTAGTACTAATATGTAGTAGTATTAGGCCTATGTAGTAGTAGTATTAGTAGTCGTAGTAGTATAAGCGGGAGCCTATGTATTTAATATGTAGTAGTAGTATCTAGTAGTATGTAGTAGTGTCTGTAGTAGTAGTAGTAGTATGGAGTATTAGTATTATATGTAGTAGTCGTTATGTAGGTAGTAGTAGTATTGTAGGAGTATATAAAGTAGTATAATGGAATTAGTAGTAGTAATTCTAGTAGTAGTAGTAGTCGTTAGTAGTAGTAGTAGTAGTAGTAGTAGAAGTAGTATGTAGTAGTAGTAGTATTCTGTAGTAGTTGGTAGTAGTAGTTATATGTAGTAGTAGTAGATAGTATTATTTGTGTGGGATAGGGTTAGGGGGAAATTCGCCTTTCTTATGCACTAGGCCTAATTAATACGTTAGGTGGAAATTTCGTTTCCACTTAACGTTTATCTTTGTTTCAATTGTTTGCGGCTTATTCTGTCAAAGAATAGGAATATTAATTTAGCAAATTAAAAATTAATCCCCACAACTAGACTAATAAAGGATTAGATTATTAATTCAGTCACTGTAGGTCTAGAAATCAATGGATTTTAAAGACAATTGGAAGGAGTGGATCGACCTTTGGAACTTCCTTCACACAGGTCAAAGGGGATCTTTGGGTCATGTGGGTTAGGCGGGACATAATTACGCACTACTCAAATCAGAGTGCTGCTTCAATTATTAGCAACCAGTGGTGGAGATTTTTTGCGTTCTTTCATTGTTCTTGGGATGCTCTATTCACGAAAAATGAAATCATGCAGGAATCTCCGCCACTGAAAAGTAGTATTGTATTACACGGCCTTTTAGGTCACAAGTGTATTGAAAAATTTAATGTAACAATGTAACATAGGGGAGAGTTCATGAAAGAATAGAGGATGAAAACAAAACCTATCAATTTTATGCTGGTGTCATCACTATGTTGTACTGCGTTATAATTTTAGGCTAAAATCCAAGGCATGTTAAGGTTGATACAAGAGTAGGTCATTTCGCAATAGAATTCTTTAACATTCTTCGGACTGGACACAAATTCATAAGGAACGAGCTGTTACCTAGGACATGGACAAAATTCTAAGCAACTGGTAGTCCGTCCACGTCGGGCTTGGAATTAATTCCTAAGGCATCGTATTCCACCGGTGACTTGGACACGACTTTCTTAGGAATTGTAGTCCACGCAGGACATGACGCTAATGCCTAAGGAAATGTAGTCCACCTCTGACAGGGCCATTAATTCCTCAGAAAATGAGAGTACGCCCAAATACAAACCGGCACAATAATCCCAAGGACTTATAGTCCACGTCGGAATCGTACACCGATCCCTAAGGAAGCTTGCAGTCCACTCTGGCAGGGCATGATTCCGAAGGACTATGGTCCGCTAACCTTCAGACATGGACAATTAATTCCTAAGGTCTATAGTCCAGTTGTAGGAATTGGACCCTCATCCCTAAGGATCGGTAGTTCACCTCTGACGGGGCATTAATTCCCAGTAACTAGGGAAGTTTATGGGCCTACCTTCGGTTGAACAATAATTCCTATGGATCATTGCCATGTCGGACTTGAGACCCTTAATCCCTAAGAAGCGATAGTCCACCCCTGACAGGTCATTAATTCCTAGAGGACCAAATAGGTCCTTACTGTTCGGAAAATGGACAATAATTCCTAAGGACTGGTAGTAGTCCATGGCGGACTTGGTGGATATTTAATCCTAAGGAATGATATTCCTCTTCGGAATTCCAATTACCACGTAGGACTAACATTCCTCTAGGAACCATCACTGACGCTCCCCGGGGGACTCATAGTTCCGGCTGTGCACATCCCCGCAGACCTATTTAAAAACCAGAACGTAGTGTCTCCGGACTTTGGCTAGAGGGGACTATATCTCTGCCACACCGGCCATGCGAGAGTTCTTCGTTGAAGCTGTATGAATGAGCTAATAAGTCGGAGATATCGGTGAAGAATCAAATAGGGCGGACTCAACAGAAATTCAAATGTCCCTAAATTCATAGAAGTAAATGTAGACGTAGATGAAGCCATCTCCCAATGAAA
>JAMKCH010000020.1:0-96751 GCA_023653785.1 Ophioderma brevispina
CGCGCCGGGTGTGCCCCCCCTCTAAATCCACCCTGCCCTGTAGAAAGTGATGACAAATTTTTGAAAAACAAATGGTAGAACATGTATGGCTTTCAAGCTATTCTTCTAACAGAAGAGGGTTGGAGTTTTAACTCTGGTTGCTTGAATTGTAAATTACTTTAAAAGGGCCCAACTGGCAACTGGTCGCTTTTTGATTATTCTTTGTTAATTAATACCATTGTCAATTACCTTGGTAAACCATCGTCTACCTGAGCCATTTTTTATAACAAACTCCCAGGGGAGGGGTTGCCACATCCCGTGATTTTCGTATCGGGATTATAACGTCATAAGTCGAGTAAATGAATTTGAATTTCCCCTACTTTACATTGCTGACATTATTTACAATCTTTATGATGCAATTCTGACAACTCTAGGTATGTTGGTACTCATTTTGGTATCAATGGAAAGAGGACGACCAAAATCGGATAGACCGATATTCTTGTGTTGTACTATAGGCATGTTGCTATCTCCCGAAAGGGGTCGAGTGGTCCCCCATCCATCACTTTGGGATCACCCTGAATACCTATAACCCGCACTATTAAAAATGTTCTTAATTTACCAGACCATACCTTTTAACCAACTCCGGTTATACAACAATCTTCACGGTTTATTACTAATATCTAACAAGAAATTACAATTTGGAAGCAGAAAAACTGTAAATAAACAGTATTAGGTAATAAGGCCAAGAAAAAAAAAACAATTTTGTCTCAGAAGACTGCGCGCATTTTGTTTAAAATTGGTTTTTGACCTCGTATTTTTTTTTAGGTTTTACTCGAATTTTTTTTTGTAAAAAAAAATCAGGAAAGAAAAATGAAAATTTGAAAAAAATGGGTCAAAAATGCATTAAAAAAAGAAAAAGAAAAAACACATTTCGCATTAGCATTTTTCTAAAAAAAACGCATTTCGCATAGCGATTTTTCACATTTCTTCTGCCTAATATCACACATTTTGAAAAATAGTATTTATACCCTGACCGTTATCATATTTTCTGTAATATTACGTACTGTTGTAACTTACCGGATTTTTAATGTAAGAATGTTACTTATAAAAATATTTTTGCCTTCTACATGTAATATGTGTTAAATAACGTTGTAACGGCATTCAAAAATGCAAAATCTTATTTTCTCTTTTATTTTTGATATAGTTTTAAAAAATTCTCGATTCCCACTTTTTGTACATTTGCTTAATTTAGTTTTTTGTCTTAATTTGAAAAAAAAAGTTCATATATTGAATTTTACCATCCAATATCTGTAAAGTTATGTAGTGTATTGGATAAGGTATAGGACTTGTAATCTTAAGGCCCTGGTTTGAATCTGAGTAAGGTACATGTACAAAAAATATTCATGATATATAACTGGTAACATGACGTTTGAATATGTATATTGCCATATGAAACAAATTGTATGCTGGTTAATATTTTTTCTTCATGTTTTCCTTCCTTTTATTTTTTTCTTTTAATCGTTTGCCTAAATTATATTTTACGTCCACGTGGTTACGTAAATGCAACGTCTGTATGATGTCATAGCTACAAAGTTAAAATTATGGTAGAAGATTGCAATAACGTTTTAATTATTAACATTGCAATTGTCTTGTCTTGTCTAGTTGAGTCGGCAAGGACATCTCTTGATGCATCACGCCAATTTGACCTTGTGGGTGGCCGAGTGACTTAATTATTGCTATGCTTTGATTTGCTTACACCTCCTCCCTCAGCGTAATGCTCCCTAACATTTGACTTGAAGAGAGCCAAACTTGAACTGTTGACTACAGTAGCTGGAAGAACATTCCAATCTTTCACTGTTGTTGGGAAAAACGAGTCTCTCCATGTAGAAACTCTCCAGCCAATTTCCCGGAATTTCAGGTCATGTCCCCTGGTAGACCTAGTATTTTTCTGGACATATTTATCTAGATCAATGTCCACTATCCCATGCACCATTTTATAAAACATGGTAACTCTTGAGATTTTCCTCCTAGTTTGGAGAGGCTTCCATCCCAAGTCGGTCATTAGCCTAGTCATTGTACCCTTCTCTCTTGTGTACTCCCTCTTGCAAAAGCGAGCAGCTTGTTTTTGAACTCGCTCGAGACTATCGATGCTGCCCCTGTTATGGGGGTCCCAAGATGACGCCGCATATTCGAGATGGGGGCGGACAATAGCTTTGTAGGCAGTGACCTTCACCTTCTCGTTACAACTCCAGAGATTTCTTTTTACAGCTCCCATTGCACACTGGGCCTTTTTTACTGCTCCACCAGTCTGAATACCCCAGCTGAGTGTGTTAGAGATTTGGACCCCCAAATAAGGATGAGAATTAACACTGTCCAAGTCTTGCCCACAGAATTTATAGATCCGCTTAGTGGGCGTTCTAGATGAAATGGACATGGTGGCGCATTTGCTAGGGTTGAATTTCATTAGCCAATCTTCTTGCCATTTCTCTAAGGTGTGGAGATCATTCTGAAGAGTAGACTTATCTTGGTCGGATGAGATAGGTGTGTACAGGAGACAATCATCAGCGACAACAAACGGCATGTTTGAAAGTCAATTTATCAGGCCAGCGGTCGTTGATGTAAGTAAAACCATAATGGCCATAAACTGTTTTCCTTGTGGTACTCCCGAGTGACCGGCAGCCGGGTCTGATGCTTGTCCATCGACCAAACTCTTTGGGTTCTATCTAACCAGTAAGGAAGTTTTGCACCCATGTCAAAATTGTACCATCAATGCCGTAATATTCAGTTTGTGGATAATAATCTCGGTGGGGAACTTTGTCGAAAGCTTTTGTGTAGTTGAGTATGGCAACATCGACTTCTTTCTTAGATTGAGCTGGTAGGCAATGTTCATTGTTTAGTACGGATCAGTTGAGTCTCAGTAGAACGCTTATCCCTAAACCCATGCTGTTGCTCGGTGAGGACTTTTGTTTACTTTCCAATGACCCATGACGTGGCCTATGAATAATATGTTTTCTAAGATTCTTGCAAAGTTATCAACCGTGCGTGAAATAGCTAATAATTGCTTGGTTCAGATCGCTGCCCTTTTTGAAGAGTGCTGGTAAATATTGGCCTCTTTCCCACTTTTTTGGTACTTTTCCCCTTTTCAACAAAAGCTGGAACAGGTCCTGAGAACTGGTGCATTCGGTTGGAAACTAGTTTCCAAAAACCAAGATACTCGTCATGTCCTTGGTGCTTTAGATGGATCAAGAACGTTTCAACTGATCTTCAATCCCTGGTGTAGAAATGGTCAACTTTGAATACTTGTAATACGGGCGATTCCCAAGGTTGGTAGGCAACGCCTTCCCTTCTTTGCGTGAAAACCCTGGTGAACGGCTGAATTCAGTAACTCAGCTTTCACTTTATTATTGCTGAGATCTCTATTACACTTTACACACTTTAAATCGGCAATGCCCTGGTTCTCTCTACGAAGGTTTTTGACGTAAGACCAAAGGCTTTGGGATTTTCTTCTAGAGATGATTCGAGGAACTCCCTGTGGTACTTCTCACGAGCAGCCGTAGGGTTCTTTTTGGGGGCTCTTCCTTTCCGTATAAAAATCTTTCGCAATCAGAGTTGTTCCCACTTTTCTTAGCTTTAATTTATACAACGTCTGTTTCTTTCTACACTGTCGCCGTAGCTGTGAGGTAAACCAAGGCAGATTGTATCTCGATGAGACATCTTAGATGGGAATCTTTTCATTCTAATTTAGTAGGTTTTCTTGGATGAAGTCCCACTTGTCGCTAGCCCCCATATGTGTGGTAACATCAAAGTATTCACACGATGAACATCAAGCATGGAGATTTTATATCCTCTGTGTCCCTGCCTTCTTACGCACATAAGATCTTCCTTTCACCCTTCGTTAGTGCTGGGAGAAACATTAATATCAAGACAAGGTCACTGTGGTCTGCAATCCCATCTGTTACATTGATGTTTGTATGCAGTTTCAGGATTGTGAACAAGCTCCCAAATATTTTCAGTATCACCTTGCTTTCTTGTTGGCTCTGTGACCCACTGAGTTTTAAACCATGCTCGATAGAGAGGTTGAGCAATTTTTCAGCAACACTTTTGCTGTAACCATTCTTACGATAAAATGCTGTCATACACACCAATTGGATGTTGGGGATGTTGAAATCTCTCCGTCTCCTACAAGGATGATTATGGGTTTTGTGAGTTTTGCTCCCCAGTTTGAAATGGAAGGTCAAGTTGGTTCGATCATATCACCCTGCTGATCATCTGATCTCTATAAAAATGTGCCTATGATCAGTGGTTTATTTCCCCCTCAATCGTTTTTCAGTCCATAGACCCTCACAGTTTGTAGTGAGATCACAGTCATGTGAAGCTATCAAGTCATTTCTCACTGCTTGAAAAACTCCACCCCCGTGGTGTCGGTAATTTCTATCAACCTGTCCTGAAAAGGTTGACTGAAAAAAATCTCGTTGCTGTTAATGAAGGATTGGCCACGATTCAACCCACAGATGAAATCTGGTTATATTTTGATCTACCACTCAACATCAGCAGCCGCCTTGTCTTAAAACCACACACTTTGACAATATTTGTGAAGCACACAACGGATCTTGTTACGAGCTTTACTCTTAGGCCCCCTCCTACATGATTTATTAATCAGCAGTAGTAGCAATTGAACCAATCGTTGGTTTGGTCGCTGTTGGCAGACGTAAATAGTCATTATTAGCATTGATCTGTACAATGCAATAGTCATTGACAAAATTGGCATTGGTTTTGAAGATCGTCACAGATGGCATTTAATTTGTTTGCACATCAACGGAGATGGTGGGTATACTCTTACTACGTTTCCTTACAGTTGGTTTCATCAGTAAGATTCTCATCGGGGTTATAACCCCATCCAGCTCATCCGTTGTAAAGAATGCATTAGCGTATTTGGACTCACTACATGTAATGTCTCTCCACCAAAGCTAGAACTTTTGCAAAAGTTTTAAACCTTGTCGTTCACTACAACCACTACATAATGGGTGGACCCATCGGTCACAACGATCACCCTGAAGCCCATCACTTCCACATCGAAAAAATATCCCCTTCTGCACTACGTTCATACGTCAGAAAATTAATTCTTTTCTAAATCTACCTCTAGTAAACAAAAAGAAAATAACGCACAAAAACGAAGCGGGGAAAAACAGAATGGTGAACAAACTGACGTGGCCGGAGCTGTACGACCTCGCCACTAAATCATTTCATCATGCAAAGCATAATGGCACGTAACCAGCAAGTTCATTTTAACCTTCCTTCATTCAAGATATTACAGTCTCTAGGATTTGTAACGAAAAAAACATTGCAGTATATATAAAACGACTCGGAAATGGCAGACAAAATTGAAAGCGGAGTACGACGAGACGCAAAACTACTCGCCTAATCTCCAAAAGGACAAAAAAAATTACACAGGCCAAGCGATTTGGAAATGATTAAATTTTGAGATGGACTAGGTGCAAATACTTTTGCGTGAATTATCGGAGTTCCAGCGCCCGTGCTTCGAGATCAGAATTAAGGCGCTTGAGCCCGGAAGGCTGCCGTTGCACCACCTGAACGGAAGCTATGAAGAAGTCCGTACGTAGATACGTCTGGCACTACCGCGCGAAGGGCTGACAGAATGATTTTCACGAGTTCTAGAATAACTGAGAGCATGTTGGTGGGAACTAAACCTTTCTTAGACGAGGTAAACCTGCGAGGACTGGCAAGTCAGAACTGGGTGGGTCTCCAAGAGCTTTGATATTTATTTATGCCTCCGCGGATTGCAACCGAGGGCACAAGTCGGAATTGGCAATCTAGCTAAAGTTAATACAGAACCTTTCTGAACTTGTGTCGTTCGTTTTGGCTCTGGAGAAGGCTAATGTCCATGCGATCCAAGAAAAACGAACAATCCTGAGTTGTCTGCCCTTCAAATCATCGAAGCGGAGGGAAGCCGGCGTAGGAGAGAATGCAATGAACAGAATTTCTAAGTTTCAAGACTGGAAGAACCATTGAAATTGTCAGGGGGAACGCTTTGCCCGTAATTTCCTTAAATCTCGACCACTTATCGGTCTTGGGCTTAGCCGGAGCAGCTGTTTTTAAACGCTTAAACCCTTGTAGAGCGGTTTTTACCAGAGAACTGCCCGAAGGGGTTGGAAGACCCACCAGCGAATGCATCCAGCTGATAGAAGAGACGGGCCTAGAATCGCGGCGATTTAGAACAAGCCACTCGAGGTCTGACAAATAAGCGCGAGAGACAATGGAGACACGGGAAAGACGGATAAGTTCGAACTAGTTGCCCAAGCAGACCACATATTCCATGCAGCTGTGTAAGAACGCAAGGGAATTTAGAAGCAAAGCCCTGGAGGATGTAAGCATCCTTGGAGGTTGTGACGACACAAAATGTTTAAGATGCGGATCACCAGGGAATCGGACAAACTCCCCAGAAATCTGTAAAATAATTAAAAACAAACGAAACCAGCAATTTACATCGGAAAAAACAGGCCATTCAAGGAAAGCGCTAAGCCCACAAACGCTCAACAATCGCCGAACAAACGCAAAAAACTTTTTTTTTTATACAAAGGCCAAAAACAAGACCATATTGCTTTATTTATATTTATGATATAAATATTTATTATTATATTACATATGAACAACCCGCGAAAAAAAAACGGGGGGGTGGGGGGCGGGATTGGGGAAAACGGAGGTGTAAAGCTCAAACCGAGAATTGACACAAATGTGTATAGACCCGCAATGCGGGCAAGAACAAAAGCGAAATACGCAACTGTGGACTCAATGGAGCACGACATGCTCAATAGAGCAAACATCGTTCGATACCGGACAAGAAATGGCCTTTCTGACTACGTTACTACGTCCAGGAAATGAATTTCTTTTCTAAATACCTCTAGTAAAAAAGAAAATAACGACACAAAAAAGAAAGAGGGAAGGGAAAACAGAAAGGGTGAACAAACTGACGTGGCCTGAGATGTTGTACGACCTCGCCACTACGCAGGAAACCCCCAAAGACCCACCCCAGGCTAAGTGTGCAAAAAAATGGAATTCTAAATATATTTTATTTCGCATTCCCTTCCAAGTTTTCGGTAGGAACTTTAGAAAAAGAGCAAAATGGCCTGAAACGGGCGAAATGGCTTACGAATAGGCGCGAATATAAAAGAAATGAAAAAAAAACAGAAGTAAAATGTGATAAACAAAAAAGAAAAATGCCAAATAAACAATACAACTAACGCTAACAAAAAAACGGACGTCAAATAGCAAAAGTAGCGCTTGTTTATATTATTTTAGTGTCATTTAGTAGATTTTTATTTTGCGCTAATCAAATAGGCGAAAAAGGCAAAGAATCACTGTCAACAAACAAATGACGGAAATATAGAATGCTAAAATGGTGGCAACAAATAGACACAGACTGCAAATCAGTCATTACTACGTCATCAAACAGACGGAAAATGCAAAGCGTTCATAACTACGACAACAAACGAGCATAAATATCAAAATTAGCAATTGAAAGCATTTCTGGACATATCTGCAATAGTGTTAAACACAGAGGGGGCAGTAACCCAAATCTGAACTGCAAAAACCCCTTGCGAACGATTCTGATGGGTATTCTGGAAATCGAATCGCAAAGCTAAAGTCAAAAACGACGCGTCGGATAAAAACACAGAACGGTCACCAAAGATGGAGGGAAAAAGTAAGGCCTTTCAATAAACGCCAATCATTGCACATGCTGATCAAAATGAGATCCATCTGGGCAAATAAAGGGCCCAGAAAAAAGCAGAAGGCCATTGCGGATATACCAACGTCACCGACAGCTTTTGAAACGCTGACAAGCGCTGATAATTGAGGATCATGGATACCGGTGGGCATAAGTAATTGTTATCAGAACTCCATTTTGGACAAAATGCATCTAAGCCCTGATACCGATTTGCACCAAAATCGGGCATAAAAACAGAAAATTTTGAAATTGTGAGGTGAAGCAAATCGATCCACGGAATGTGGCCCCACAAGGAGTCCAACAAAGCAAACGACTCGGAATCGAGGATTTGTCGCCAATCGTCGAATATAAAGGAATTTGCTATTTTGTCAGCGATTTACGATTCTCATTTCTGGGCAACCATTCCGGGACAATAAACGATGCCGGTTTTCTACAGAGTGAAAAAAATAGGTAGAAAAGCCGACAATTGATTGCAAAATCGTTTTTAAGCTACCGTACATCAATGATTTGGGGAAACGTTAGAGTGTCAGAAAACACTTGATTTTTGGTTTTGGTCCAAAACACAACAAAAACTCAACAACGATATATATATTGCGGTAAGTTCACGCCAAGTTGAACTCAGTAAACGTTCTGAAGGACTCCAAACGCCATTGGAATTTTAAGATCCGAACGGACTTGCACAAAGCGCCGTAGCGGTTGAGCTTAGAGCATCGGCAATACTGGAACGGAGGGCGCAAGGCGGAATTTGAACGGAAAACCGTTGTGAGGCGTAAATTTTTCGACCCAAAAATAAAGCTCCAAATGACTGATATGGAAATACAATGGTACTGACCAGGAACTCTGGATTTCATTTGCCACGATACGAAGCGCGAGACATTAAACTGGAAATAGGTCCTAGGACGAGAGACATGGACATGAGCTGACCCGTGACACAAGCTAATAACTAGCCGGCACGCGCTTTGCGGGTTGTAGAAAAGAACGAATGTGAAAAATAGTATCCAACAATTTTTTAGATTTTTTGGAATCGGGAACCGAACGAAAACTAGACGTTACAGAATTGATCAAAAGACCCAAAATAAAGGCTTTCGGGTGATGGATGGACTCAAAAGCATTTTGGATAGGCACGAAACCGCTACGCACGATAATATCCTGAACAGTGGATAAATTAGAGCATGCTGACTAAAGAGAAGAAGTTCGAGATAATAGCACGTCGTCAATATACATGAAAGCAGTATACCGCGTGATCGCCAATAATAAACTAAAGGCCTGGTGAGTTTGTGTAAAAGGTAAGAAGCGCTACTGAGACCAAAAACAGGCCAAAACTTGTGAAAACATAGAGATCTCGTAACTGAATCGCGATGGTCCAGGAAAAAAAACCCTAAATATGCTGATGCAAGGGAGAAAAGGAAATGTCAACAGGATGGTATCCAGGAGTCTAGGTCGAAAGATACAAATCAAATACTGATCGGAATCGAGAACCCGAGCTATGTGAGAGAGATCCTCATATTTGATTAAACTTGCGATGGTTGAATAACATATTATTTGTTATGGGGCAGATCCAAAACGAGGCGCAAACTTCTTACCACAAGGCACTGTTAGGCATACAACAATGGGGTATGTCGATTGACCTGACGACACATTGCTAATCATAAATCCGCATGGCAGATTAAACAAAACGGTGGGTGCGGTGATGGTGATCTAGACTGGATCTGTTATTTTTAGCATAAAATGGAGGTGGGGGGGGAAATCAAACGTATCTTTATATCCAGGATTCAATAACATCGATAACAAATGCACTGGCTTTCAAATCACGTCTCCAAAAATTAATGCAAGGCTTTTTAATTTACCTTTTTACTCCCGGTGGCGCCGAAATATCCTCCGAAAACTCCCAATCCCTAGGCGGATGGTACGGGTTGGAAACTCCTGGAATTGGTGGCTGACGAACTGGCTGTTGATTGCACGAGGGAAAGGCAATTGGATCGGACGTGGCCGCGATACCACATTGGAACAAACTCGTTGTCGACGCGAAAGGCCTGGAGGTTGGATGGGAAGCGCCGAAAAATTACGCCTGAGCAGGGAAGGGCTATCGAAAAGAACGAGCCAGACGTAGCTTCTGTTGTTACTCTTCTTTGCAGATTGGCTTTTCTTTGTTGGCCGCCGATTTCTCGGCCTTTCTAAGTCGCTTTCATCGTCGGAATTCTCGGCAAGATTATCCGTAACATACTCTGACGGTAGCCCAACCGAGAGGAGAACGGGTTCGGCGAGAGTAATTATTTCTGGGGTCTAAGTTGAACCAAAGCTTCTTGCAGAGATTCTTTCGTCGCATCGACCGTTTAACTGATCCAAAAAAGAAAGTAAAGTCTGACTCTATGAGACCGGTTACTTAATAGAGTGCTCAAGCTGCTCGCGGTTACCCTCACTCTTTAACTGAGTTGACGCTGTAGGGGACTGCTTGGTCGTTTGGTTTGGGCCTCGACTTTAAAAACTGTAGAGAAGTAATAGCTAATAAAATCTCTATTCGGGACTAGGTGATCGTCAACAACTCATGATAAACTACGACGAGAGTTGTATCAGAAACACAAAAAGCGATGAGAGCCGTGTGAAGGTACCGTAACGAGGTTGTTTAAAGCTCAACGAGACATGGGACACAATGTGTATAGACCGCAATGGCGGGGGGGGAAGCAAGGAACCAAAAGCGAAATACGCAACGGTGCTCAATGGAGCACGACACTGCCTCACATAGAGGCAAACATCAGTTCGATAACGAGAAAAGAAATGGGCAATTCACACCATACCGCATGGTGCCCAACCCCAATATGCTTTGCAATACCATAAATTTTTCCTCAATTTTTGAAGTCTGAACATAGTGGCGCTTGTTGGTGATTGCCCGCACATTTGATGCACTCCATGTCAACAGTCATCCACAACTTTCAATTATTCTGTCTGTGACATTGACAATCCATCTACAAATACGCACAAATTTATGCGATGGTGGACCTGGATTAAGCTGCACATCATTAGATGTTAAATACACATGTTGATGAAACAGCTGAGTATAAATAGACTTTCTTAAGATTTTGGTAGACTTGCGTTGGTTCGTAAACAGTAAAATTATAACCAGGAGTGGCCATGGTTTTGGGAGTGGTATCATAATATAATAGGGCTGTTTTTTGATATGAGAGTGTATCGGTGCGCATGGCTACAGAGCTCATAGCTCTGTAGCCTGGCGCGTATGTTCAAGGGAAGTATGTTTGATAGAGATTACTTTGCAGGGAAGTTTCTGGAGTTTTTGAGTTATGCACAGGTAAGTTAACAGAAGCATGATTGATGTGGGGAACTTCATATTTTTTTCTTTACTTTATCATGATATCTAAGAATCTTTGGAACAAAGGTTTACGAGATGATTTGTTAATGTCACTGGGACCGAGACTGCCATATTAAAATGCATTGTAGCAGTGTTGTTCACAATACCGTTTGGAATCACTCCAATGCCCAAATCAGCAGATCGTGTCCGACCCCTCCCCTGTACCAGAACCACATGTATATTCTCACAATCTTGATCGAATTGACTCTGTTGACAACAGAGATAAACAGAATTCTTTTGCTGCTTTGCCGTATGTAGTTATAAACGGTAACAGATGAATAGTTTGGTGTCACGTGTCAAGTACCAGGTCACGTGTCAGTATCAGATATCAGTTTTGCTCTTCGGGGTCGACCGATATATAGAAATCCTACTATTTTAAATCAAGGTCTTTACATGACCCTCAGCCCAAAGTGCTATTATCTTTTTTTTTTCCAAAGACACCGTGTATTAATGTCTAAAAAGTACAGAATTTACCTTTTCCCTAACTGATCAAAACCGACGTACGATTACGATAATCGTTTGTTTTTTTTTTCCAGGTAGGGATACGTACTCATTTTTACCTGAATGGGTCCCCGAAGCAAAAGTAATAACCAATCATGCCCGTGGACGGTCATCAAATCTTTATTTTTTCCCCAAAAATTGGCTGTATTCCCATAATAAAATTCCTTTTTAAGATCAAACATCCTGTAATAATTGTTTTCTTTAATAATAATATTCAATTTGGCCCCCCACCTCCTCCTTGTTTTGCTGCAGGGGAAGTGGTGTGACCTACCAGATGGTGGTCCCTAAGTCTCCAAACTGAAAACAAAGTCAGACCGGCAATACCCTTACCGTGGACTGAATGACCAGACGGATCCCCGTGTTAGTTTAAGCAGGCTTACAGCCACTTGCTCGCGCGAGGGGGTTCATGCTCCAGTTTTACTATTCAAACCTGTAGCTCGGTTTCCATAACAAATCAAATATATATCTGGCAGGCCAACAGCTGGCAATCCTGGGCGTGGCTGGAAAATCGATAAGAAAAAGAACTTGTACTCACAGTTTGTTGTCGTCCCTCCCATTCACTAATAACAGAGCCCCAGATCGCCGAGTTTGGACTATAAAACCTATGAGCCACAACTGGGAAAAACGGTGAAAACGAACAACGTCCCTCCAAAAGATGATTGTAGCTGTCTGGCCTTTTCTCATGATAGGTTAAATAGTGTTAACATTGCACAACATCGGCCGAAAGAAATTTGCACTAACAACCAATATTGCTAACCGTCCCGCGGGAACTATGATCTGGATACACCAAATTTAAAATTCACTAAAGTTCCTTGTATAACATCAAAATCTTCTAAATAAATTCGTATAGCACAACATAGAACATCCAAATTCCATATACACCGCAGAAATGATAAGATTAAAAGGCAAAAGCCGATAAAAATCGATAACAAGGTCGCTCAGTGACGCGACGAAATTAAAATCGCGCTTGTGCCATCCATTCAGAGTGTCATTTGTTCAAATTCTGACCTCAGAGATTTCGAAATATAATTTTTTTTGTGTAATAATGAAAAATAGTCACTAGAACTAAAGATAATAACCTACAATTTCACAATTCCGAAAATTTGAGATGAAGCGGGATGTTTTTCGTTTTGATCATAAGCATTTTATGTTGTAGTATGTACGTCCATAGGATACTGTGGTTTTAACAAAGATTCCGGATCAGGAATTTAAACAAAGTTGGTGATTTCTATTGAAGGAATTCGATTTAAGCTTAGCAAATTTTCACAGAGTGATTAGTATATGGACAAGCAATAATGTACATCATGCAAAAAACACGATTTTTTTTTTGGAAATTGGAGGCGCCCTCCTCGCAATATCTGAGTCGGCTTTTATACAATTTATTTTTACGTTTTGCAAACGTCGTGAGTCCCAGCTGCCATCAAATGCCGTTTTTTAATTTTATAACGGTTTTATATTTTTGTATGACAGTGCGGTGACGTTGTTTTTTGCCATGAAAAGAGTGTAAACATGTCAAAATGACAAGTACATACAGTAATTCTGGGCACCAAACAGGGGGTTTTAGCAATGCCCGGAAAAAAACCTGAGGGTGCCTTCGGTAGACAGGGTTAAACGTAACGGCACTGGCACAATTTCACAAAATTTAAATGTCTTTTATTTTGCCCCCTCTCAAGATAGTCGAGGTCATTATATGTTACCTTTACAACATAAAGATAAACATACCCCAACCATACAGGCAATTAAAAGTTGCAGCGAAAACAACTTTAGTTTTAACTGTTTGAGGCGAAAAACACCAGGAAATTTTGTAGAGTCTAAATTTTTAAGTTTGCCGTAACTTTAATCTTTTAATCAACAAATGTGTCTATGATAAAATATCCATAGGACTTGCATCATTGATTTTTAAAAAACTACCGGTCACAGACTGGCCAAAGAGTGGGATGCCGGGGAAATCAACTCCGGCTTAGATTTGCTTGTGTTAAACGCCCTTTCCGTCATCGTCTGCGGAATGAATGACGCCAGAGGTCATTTTATTATTATAAAATTGCTTTCGTGTTACCCATAAGGGCACGATGTGGACTAAATAATTTCAGGTCAGGGCTAATGTATATAAAAGCGTTAAAGCAACCACGCAATTAAAAAAAATCAATTTTGGGAAAAATCTGATGGCGCAAAACTTTTTTTCAAATGTGCCAGTGTCTCTAGTGAACCGTGGGGGGGGGGGGGGGGGGGTTATGGACCCCAAAACGTTTTACATTTACGGATGAGATTGTTTTTTTGTCGAAAATGTTTGTAATTGGGCCTGGCTTTTTAATGGGGGCTTCTTTTCGTATTAATACCAAAAAAATACTCGGTCCCTTCCGTGGGTAATGAGGTAATTCGCGGTATTCCATCCCATGGAACCTCCATGTTAATTAGTGGGGACCGATCCCATGGAACCCTAGCCTGGGGCACTAATATCCACCCATCTATGATAAATACTAGGTACACCTGACAAAATTGCTACGAAGGTTTTTCCTTGCTGTACTAGCAGTAAACGATCTCCCAAACAACATATAAAAAGGTAGAAAATGGAAGCTTGGCAAGACATGCTAATTTGCATTTATTTAAGTGGACGTATACGCCCATATTTCGAACAAGGTATTAGCTCATAAATCCATGTTTTTAGGGAGATTTTCCATTTTTTCTGTTAGTATTTGAACATGTTTTGCATGGCTATCCCTGCAAGGTGTGTAGCAACTTGCAATTGAATATATTAAAAGTGGAAGTGATGGTCATTATTCAGATGCCGCAATTTTCCGCAAAATTTAATTTTTGCTTCTAATATTCGTCCAGACTGCAAATCGGGGATGGAGAGATTCTTTATTTTTAGCAATTATTAACAGCGAGTAACACACAAATTGGGTCAACTATTGCGGGGGGGGGGGGGGCACTCCCCAATGCTAAGTATGGTTATATGTGTCTCCGCCATGTGAAAAATAGGGTCCTTTCCTGGGTCCCTTTCAATAAAATGTACCTAAAAACACGGGGTCATTCGGTAACAACTGAATAAAAATGGGTCATCCAGTATGGAACTTTAAGAAAGTGGGGGGGGGGCATTAGGTTAAAACCTGAAGTTCAAATGGAAGTGCTCTTGTTCCAGAGTTCAAATTGGTATGAATTATAAAATTCCTGTCTGAATTATAAAATTGTTAAAAAAACAAATTGTGCACGACTGCTGCGAAATTTTGAATTTGGGTGTTAAAAATTCTTTTAAAAAACGTGGATAATTTATGCAAACTTGTGATAAAAATGATGACTGACAAAGAGAAAGTGGTGGTCATTGAGTATGTGAACATTTTTAAAAAGGGGTCCTTTGGTCATAGCCTGGGTAATAGCTAGGACAGCAGCATAAAAAGGCGGTCCAGCATTCTGGACGTCCACCAAGTCAGCATCTCACAGACATTGAATACGCAGCTCTGTCTAACGGGGATGTGATCTGTGCTGCACACTATCTACTTACAAAGCATCATTTGAGAATGCTCAGATAAAGTCAGCCCTACCTCTAATGCCAAATAAACGGAAGGGAACACCTTGCCGTCAATGAGGAAGAAGAGTCATCAACTTATCTGCACTAAATACACATACCAACTCAAAGAGGTGAGACCTCAATTACCCGTTGTCCCTCAGTTGGACAGGAAGAAAGACTAAAGAGTTAAAGGGCCGTGGCCGGATCGCTAATAGCATCGTCCCCATACGCTAAGATTTTGCCGGAAGTGTCAACATTTTGGTATTTGAAGAAAGCTACTATTTTCTAATTTACTCTGTGGAAATCTCTGGGGCTAAAGGATACTTGGTTTGGAAGTTATGAGAGCGAAAATTGGTAACCCATTTTTGGTCGAACCGATATTAATTTTTACACATATAGGGCATGAAATCATTTTTTTTAGCTCTCACAATGAAAAAAGGATTGAAATATCATCGCAAAACGCTACAGATGGGGTTTTAGGGTTGAAAACCATTCACAGATGAAAACTTTATTTTACTAATCGTCGCCCCTTTAATATATTGGTAAATAACCAAATATAGGCAAAAATGGCACATAGATTTTATGCAAATTAGCATATCTTGCCATGCTTCCGTTTTTCTTCTACCTTTTTATATGTTGTCGGGCTGGTTTGGTACAACAAGATACATCCAGAAATCTTCTGTAACAATTTTGTCCAGTCAGTACGTAGATTGAGTGGACTATAATACTGAAGTCGGCTGAGAATAGTTTAAAAATGGGAAAACTATAGCCATTTTTCTAATGTCACTACATACTTTGAAAGTATAAACACTTATTAGTACCATTAAGATAAATTTATGTGTTGAAACCAATTTATCGTAATTAGACTATCACAGATCCCAATCCCAAAACAGAAACAAGAGATATTGATTTATATTTTGACAGATTACAATCTTATGATATTAGCGCTAATTCAATCCAACTTTAATAAGTATACATGTCCATCAAAACACCCATTTTTTTTTACTCGCTGACGCATAAACCCCCGCAGTCCCGCGCGCAAAGTGGCTGTAACCTGCTACAACTAACACGGGATCCGTCTGCTCATTAAGTCCACTGTAAGGGTATTACCTGGCTGACTATGTTTTCGTTGTAGACTTATGGACCCATCTTTTTCACATTCATCATGCTGGGACAATTGAATATAATTATTAAAGCACCATTACAGATGCATTGAATCTTAAAAAGGACTTTTTTATTATGAATAACAGCCAATTTTTTGAAAAATAAAGATTTGATGACGTCCACGTCATTGATTGGTTTTATTATTTTTGCTTCGGGGGACCCATTCAGGTTAACAATGACGTACGTATTCCTACTTGAAAAAAAAAACAACCGATTATCGTCCTCGTACGCGGGTTTATGAATCTGTAGGGAAATGTAATTTTTGTACTGTTTAGACATATATCGGTTGTCTTTTGGAAAAAAATAATAGCCCTTTGGGCCAGGGTCATATGTACGACCTTGATTTAAAACATAGTGGCTTTTATATATATCGGTCGCCCCCCGAAGAGCACACGATATCTGATACCTGACACTTGACCTGGTACCTTACACTTCAACCAACTATTCTCTCGTTACCGTTTTATAAACTACAATACGGCAAAGCAGCAAAGCATTCTGTATCTCTGTTGTCACAGCGTAATCGATCAAGATATCAAGATATAAGACTATACATGTGGTTCTGTACAGGGAGGGTAGGACACGATCTGCTCGATTTGGCATTTGGGGATTTCCAAACGGTACTTTGTGAAACTGCTACATGCAAATTTACTATGGCAGTCTCGGTCCCAGTGACATTAAAAAAATCATCTCTTAAATAACCTTTGTTCAAAAGATCTTAGTAATTATCATGATAATAAGAAAAAAATTGAAGTTCACATCACATCATGCTTCTGTTATACCTGTGCATAACTCAAAGCTCCAGAAACTTCCCCTGCAAAAAAGTAATCTCTATCAAACATACGGTAATACCCTTGAACATAGGGGCCATGGCTACAGAGCTATGCGCTCTGTAGCCATGCTCACCGATACACTCTAATACTCAAACGCCCTATTATAATTTTCTACACCCCAACCCACATTGCACTCCTGGGTTTATAACTTGTAATCCAGTAATCTCATTAGCAACTGTGTTAGCTCAAAATTATACCTATAGCATTTCTTCTGGTCACTCAATTGTTACATTCATGTTAAAAACTAATAATTGCCCGCAGAGGACCTGATTTTGAACAAGGCTGTTTCTCGAACGCACAATTGTGCCTGGTTGCGAGATCATTTCTGTATGAAGTTTGGCAAATGATGATTAATAAAGAGAACAAATGCCTGGAGAGAAAGTTTATACAAAATGACCAAGTTTGAAGTAAATCGGGCATAAGTGTTTATGCAGCAGATCATTTTAAAAAGTGTAACCGCATTGTATGAAAAATACCGCGCATTGTCCTTCTGCCGTTGCGGTTTGTGAATGGGGTAAAGGTGACATGAGGTCACCAGGGGACTGATGTAACTAAGGTCACATGGGTAACAAAGGTCACAAGGGGGTCACTGATGTCACATCTGGTCACAAATGTCACATGGGTTACAACGGGCACATGAGGTCACCAAGGGCACATGAAGGTCATCCCCCCACCCTGCCTCCGATGCACCCTCCCTAT
This sequence comes from Ophioderma brevispina, assembly GCA_023653785.1. Classification (NCBI taxonomy): domain Eukaryota; kingdom Metazoa; phylum Echinodermata; class Ophiuroidea; order Amphilepidida; family Ophiodermatidae; genus Ophioderma; species Ophioderma brevispina. Next base: position 17,787 of record JAMKCH010000020.1, read on the forward strand.
CCCCGACCACCCCCAACTCACCCACCCCTCCCCAGCGATTCCACCCCGATCGCTCCCGCATCACACCGTGTTTTTGTGATGGGCAAAGGTCACATGAAGTCCCAAGGTCACATGAGGTTGAGGTCACCAAGGTCAATGAGGTCACAAAGGGTCACACGAAGTTTAAGGGTCACACAAAGTCACAAGGTCCCACGAGGCCACCAGGTCACATAAGGTCCCCCCACCCCCCCGACACACACCCCACCCTTCCCCGACCCACCCTACCCCTAGCCCACACCCAAATTCAAACACATCAACAAACCACCCTACCCCTCCCGACCCCTCCTTACTCAACCCCTACCCCCTCCCTATTCACATCCCTCTCCACTCACACCGTGTCACCCCCGAAAGCTATCACACTTTGGGTTATTTTCCCCTAGACATAGAAAGGCCAGGGGTTACACGGGAGTCTACTGGGGGAGCGGTGCGAATGTGAGTAGGTTACAGCACAGGAGAAAAGCCGAGATGGGAGTAGGGAGGGGGGAGAGAACTCAGGTGACCCCATCCCGCCCACCCTCCCCCTCCCAACCCACACCCTCCCCTCTATAATGATTCCACACACAAGATGTATGGGATTGTAGTTTTCATGTATCAAAGGAAATTTTGGCATACCGATGTACATTTAGCGATAAGCAATTATGCATATTTAATTAGCTCATTTGCCTGCTTAAACCGCATGCATCAGGAACTTTCAAAGGGCAAAGAAGATGCGCACATATGGGTTTTTCGTGCAGTGAAGAGGAATTTTGCGTATCCGATGTACCGTTTTCAAAAATATAGCATTTACGCTTATTTTTGCATAGTTAATTAGCTAATTTGAGTATGTTAATTTGCCCGAAGTTATGCCCAAACATCCTAATCAGGTTGAGAACTCGTTAACCCCACGTCATTCCACCAAGTTACATCATGTAGGACTTACGGAATCAAGGAACTTATACACAAGCATTGCGGGGGGGAAGGGTTATCTTTGACCGGCCACCCAAAATAAGCAATATATTCATGAATATGCAAATAACGCAGCCAAAAGCTACACATTCTATATTGGCACCTCACCTCCTTATCACCCTACAAGTGTGACGTAAATCAGGATTAGCGTTTAAGCCAGCAGAGCATTTAAAAAAAAGTTATACCGAATAGTCTGAAAAATCGGCAATAAGCTTAATTAAAATTCATGAATATTGCAAATAATGCAGCCAAAAACGACACATAGTATCGCGGCACCTCACTCTATCATCCTATCAAGTTTAAAGTTAATCGTCGGCGGATAGCGTTTAAGCCCCTGACAGAGCATTTTTTAAAAGGTTTAACCGAGTCATTCATACAGACGGACGGACGGACGTACATACGGCAACAACGGACACACAGAAATTGGGACTAGTATTGTGCCTCCATGACCATTCGTTTTTTCAGGCCGACACAAAAATGAATGTCGCTGTAAGGGGAAGTTCTTAGTGAAAAAAACAAAAATGAGGAATAAATAGTAATTCCAAACGTTACATATATTGGAGATGCTTTATGTGCGTTATAAATGGAATAATATTTTTCTTGGCAGGGGAAAAGAAAGAAAAAGCAAATAAATCAAGGATTATTGGTGAAATTGAATAAGATTAAGTTCAAATTTCAGTGACTCGAAGGCTAATAACCCGGGCTGAATTATTTGCCCATCTGGAATGCAAAATAACCAAATTGCAGATTTTGAAAAAAAAAATGGTTCAGATTTCTAGAATGCTGGAAATATTTATTATTGTCTCTTGGATATGCCATTATTTAGCTTGCGTTATTTACAGTATTTTTTGATTCGTTGATCTTACTAAATTTGGTATTTCATAGAAAAAACATACTTTATTCCATATTTTGCGTTTTTGCTACCTCTTTCTATTCTTCGTGCGTATGAGCAGCAGGAAATATGTTGTACGCGTGGAGCCAACTACTGTGATTGGTTGGGGTTTGAGAATCTGTGTCCACCGGTGGACGAAAGGTAGGGCAATCATTGAGAATGTGATCCGCAGTCTGTGATGGAGAACCAAATTGGCAGGCTGGCGATGGCCGGCCGCAGCCCCCTTCGGTGCATATCGCTATTGAAGCGACCGACTCCTGTGCGAATCCAGGTTAAGGCCATTCTGCGTGGGGGAGATTGCTGCCAGGTTGGTAGTTCTGTCTTAGTGTCAGAGAGGTTGATTGGTCTTGGGGGATATCGCCAGGGTTAGATTCCATGTCTGTCCTATGTTCCCGGGGCGCTGGCGCGGTTAGCCGTTGTCGGCAGCCCGTCGGCGCGGGTGGGGAGCGCAGTCTCTTTCTACGGAGTTGATTGTGATTCTTTGACAGTGTATGTGCAGGTGCTGTTGTCCAGACAGGGCCTATTCACTAGTTTATGGTTTGATGGTGTTCTCTCCGAAAAGTGACTACAGGTGCAATGCCTGAAGCACTGGTCGAATTCAGATGGCGTGAGTAGGACGGAGGCAGCCAGTGATCGTTCTCAAGTTCTCGTTTAGTACTGGTCCAGCTCTTTGTGTGAGAGCTTTGCACCATGGCGGCGGCGGCATATTCAGCAGTGCGTAGACAGAGCCAAGGCACCAGTGCGCTCATTGGGGCACCCATTGAAGATCCAGCAAGTCGGCACAGGAGGTTATTCCTCGAAGAAGATACTTTGGCGCCTACGGACTCGAGGTGCTGGCGGTAAGTAAGCTCCGGTTCAAGCTCACTCCTAGATATGTTGGTGTAGGATTATATGCAGAGGCGCTCCATTGAGGTTGATTGAAGCTGGCGATGCCTCTGTGGTGTTGAGGTGGAGGGCAGTTAGAAGTAGCGGTGGGTCTTGGCTTCACTCCGATTCAGTCCCAGAGATATGCTGCAAGTCGGGCCATATCTGTCTGTAGTACGGTGCTTGCTACTTCTGTCAGGTGCTGTCCGAGTGGGGAGGGCAAGATCGTCGGCGTGGCCATATTGTCAAGATGTTGTTTGAGGTATAGGAGTTGAACAGCATCGGAGCCATTGCGTACGATCATTTGTGGGTACACGTTCATCAGACAACGCAGGCGACTACTATGCCCATCACTGGTCTTGAGACCAGTGAACAAAGCAACGGTTTGCAAGCATGTTACATTATGAATTGGAAAAAGTGGTGTGGTGACCGATACGGGATGGTTCCTGAGAAGCTGAGTGTCAAGCGCCTAGTGCCACACGGTGTCGTATCAGGCTGCAGTAAGGTCCACCAAGATGACGCCTGTTACGGCCGCTTTTCAAAGCTTTCTCAATATCATTTGGAGTTTTACAATCGAGGACAGTGCTCCGGCCACGGCGAAATCCTGGCTGTTCGTCAGGCAGATGGGGATTGACGACGGGCTCCAGCCGGCCAGGATCATCTCTCAAGGAGTTTGAAGGAGCACAGTAGTACTGATATTGGGCAGTATTCTTTGGGTTGCGACGGCTTGTTTGGTTTGGTGGAGTGCGTGAGAGCTGCTCTCCTCCAGATTTGGGTAAGGACTGGTTGGTAAGGCAACTGTGTAGAACGCCTGGAGCCAAATTAGACAGCGTGGCGCATTGATCAGGAACCTCTGAGGTATGTTATCAGGGTCGGCCGTTCCACTCTTCGTTGGTATTAGCAGAGGTAAGCTTACATCTAGTGAGAAGGATGTTGAAGTGACCGTCTACGCCGGGGGCTCGACCGAAGTTTGGTGATTATTTTGAAAGAGAAGTGCTGATGATCTTATCAATGTTCTTGTAACGACCATTTGCGAGGAGGTGTCTCAGCAATTGGTTGGGCAGTCAATGGGACATTTCGATGGTTTGGAATGCTGCAGGTTGAGGCGGTTATTAGTCTTCCATGCCGTCCTGCTGGAGTCGGTGAAGTCGATTCCTTGGACCGTCTCATCACAGCACTCACGGCGTTCGGTCCAAGCAGTTTAATAGATCTGAAGCCTTGGATGAAGGCTTCTTCCCGGTTCAGAATTCAGGAAAGCATTGTAAAAAAAAAAAGAGTGTCACATTCCTCATCCCACGATGGATATACCTGACGGCAGGCCACGTGGGATGGTCTTCTTGCTATCTTAATAAAGAGTTGACACAGTGCTGTGTAAGAAATTGTTCCAGTGTTGGTGTCGGGGGTTGGGCACTTCTGAATCCACCAGGTCCCAGTCTGCCTTGCGGAAGTTCCATCTTTTCCGGCTTTTGTGGTAAAGGGTTAGCAAGGTCTCCTGAGCGGGCTCAGTGATGTCTGTGGTTCGGGAATTTCGGAAAGCGGCGAGGACAGTACGGGTGATGGAAGATTTGTCCATTTTGAATTTTTGCAAAAGCAAGGTCAGGGTTTCAGAGGGTGTTTTGAATCAATCCCATGATGCATAGCAATGTGCCGATAATGTACTGTACTAAACAACATGTACTATTAGGGATAAAAAGGTTTTCCAAAATTTTAAGACCTCAAGACAATTTCATAATCATGCAAACACAATTCCCTAAGTACTAATGCTTCGTGGGCTAAAATGAGCCATAAAGTCAAGGTTTTTATGTGTAAGAATATGAGTTTATGTGATCACATGACCCTTATTGGAGGTGAAGATTCCCAAAACTGGTGCATGTGGGATTGATGTTCTTTGAGACGTGAAGCCACCTCTGGTCCGGGTTTGTAGACGTATTCCACCTTCTAGAGTTGAAGGTTGCTTGGGGTCGTGTATAAGTTGTACTCCGGATTTGGAAGCCCAGTCCCCTTCGGGTAGGCTCAATCAGGGTTGGTTGTCCTGTAACCCCAGGTAATACTATGGCATAAAGTCGCCGCGGAAAGGGCAAGGGTGCAACCATAAGTTGCGTAGAGAGTCTTGCTTGGAGCCGATGGTTAGGTGGCTTGTAGGCTTGTCGACATTGGTGACATGAACAACTGCAATTTGGGTCGTTGCCCATTCAAGGTTGGGGTATGATGAGAGGTGCAATTTGGTTTTCATTGGGCTGAGTTACTAGCACAGGTGGCATCCCCGTGAGTAGCGCTCTCGGCTGTGTAAGCTTAAGGTGTAGCAGCAGATGTTCAGAATGGAACTGTCAGCAGTAGCATGTATCTCTTGGAGGAGAATTTGCAGAGTGACTTTATGTGTATGTGTTGAGGTTTACTATGATGGTTATCGTGCCCTAGTGAGACCTTCCACGTTTAGTGGGAGCAAGAGATGCCATCTGACTTGAAATCTGGTGATGCCTGCCCTAATAAGGGCCCGTGTGCCAGACTGGTATCAGATAGTGTCCTCTGGCGGGCATGATTAAAATGCCGGGAGATTAAAAAAAAAAGACAAACAGTGTGATATTACAAAGACAGGAATTAAAAAAGACACAGACTTGCGTAGCCTCAGTTGATTTTCATTCGCATGAAAAGTTCAGTTACCGGGGTCACCACGAGGAGGGTGATATTTGACCCCTCTAAGCAGATGTTACGCGCGTCTACATTGAAACAAAGAGACCCTTTTACGCATTTTTGTTACGACATCATATACACCTTGTAAATACAAGTGCCCCCCCCCCCCCGGCTTCCACTTCGCCCGATTCAGTGCAATCTTCCATCCTCAACCCAAACATTCCTATTCTCTCTTCTCCACTTGGTTTTTTTTTCCATCTCCTCTTTGGTCGTCCCCTCCGTACCAAACCGCACACTCGGACTCAAAATCCTTTCTTAAAACATGCCGTCATCCTTCTTCAGCAGCGGACCATTTTTTTTCATTTTTTTTTTTTTTTTTTGTCAAACCTGACTTTATTATGTACCAAAAGTAGACAATCAAACATACAGTTTAAGAGATACAAAGCAGAATTTTCGCAATCAAACAAATAGAGTACAAAAAGACCCGACATACAAACTTTAAGAGAATTAAAAGAAAAAGAAATGTTTTTTTTTTTTAAAAATCATGTCAGATGGTAAAGTGATGGAGATTTGTACCATGATGGAGAGCCATATACTAAAAAGGGATTACAGTTGAATATACATTCATTTTCAGGTCCATGTAAAGTTTGTCTGAAGAGTGCAATATGTTTTTCAACCTCTTTTTTCAAATGTTAACATATTTTCAAAGATATTAAGTTAGGTTCTGGTTTAGACACTGCTTAGATATATGAAATATTTAGCATGTAAATTACCAAAAATTATTCGGGGTTGATAAATAGTAAAAACATACCATAAACAGGTCTAAATGTAAGACACACATTCTGTAAAGATTCTAGAATTATCCTGACAAAAGCGAGTAGTACTAGTGCTTCCAGAATAAATGTATAATGGTTTCAGAGGAGGAAAACCTTTTACAAAAAGCACAAGATTAGATGAACACAATCTTGATCTAAAGAGAAAGTCGTTCTACATCCATCGTTAAGAATATATATGAAAATACCTGATTTTAGTAGAAGGGTGAATTTGCGGAAATGAATTTAAATCAATATTGCTCCCGTCTCAAGTTAGAGTCGTAAATTCAGCAGACCATTTGGCTAAGCTGATGAAATTTATACCACTTTTTAACACAAAGGGAATGAATATATTTGCAGATTTTAACACTGGTGATTTCATTCCGCAATTCATCTTGACAAACTGTCATATCTGGGACACGTGCATGATCAGCTCGTCCATATCAGAAAGCCAACACATATGGAATTGAACTAACACTGAAAAAATAATTCATAAAGTTAATATTTAAATTGAATCTATCAGTGAATTCAGTATATGACAAAACTTTTCCCTATCGGTAAGAATGGCCTTTACACGAATAATACCTTTATTAAACCATTTTGTTTAAATGTTGTTTGCCACGAATTGTATATGCGAGTTCTTCCAGAGGATTTTGGTTCGAATAAGCAGGTAATCAGGAAATATTATAGTAACATCCACACCAAGAGGCAACAACATCTCCTATAAAGGAGATATTAATAGAGGTAATGCATTTTTCAGTAGGCTTCAGGTACATGACATATGAAAGATTTCCACCCAGAGGTTTCAAATAAATAATTATAAAAGAACTTCCAAGTACCTTTGTTATTTGATTCAAGTAGTCTTCTTGATCCACGTGATTTTTTAAACCTTTGGTCATTGAGGGACATGTACACATTTAAAGCCCGCATCAGGCATATAATCACCAAGTAATGTAAGACGATTTATCTTATCAGGTTTGCCAGACCAAATAAATTTGTAAATAATGTATAAAGACTCTTTAATAAAATAAGATGGGGGGTTAGGCAAAAACTGACAAAAGAATACAATCTGTGAATGAAATAAGCCAGGACTTAATAAGGACGATCTACCCAAAGGGGTCAGATCCATCATCGACCGACTCTTAAAATATCTCAGCTTTTGAAGCTTAGGCAGAAAAAAGCTAACTCAAAAACTATGCTCAAGCTTAGCTGTTTATAGAAACCACCAAGACGCCAACTGGTTGTCCGGTGTAACAATGAATAACCAAATGGTTTATATTTGGTGTGATTGTTTCTAAAGCACCAATAAAACAGGACCTCACATTATCAAGGTTACATTAAGGCCTGAAAAAATCTAAATTGCTTAAGACAGCACTGACATTTTGTAAACATGCTACATCTTTCAAAAATATAGGTGGTGTCATCTGATATGCAATCACAGATAATGGTTGGTCTCATAATGGAATACTTTATAGTCTATGCTTCTAATGGCAAGGTTAAAATTTTCACTAACAATAATCAATAAGTATGGGCTAAGGGGGGCAGCCTTTGACGAAGACCACGACCCCCCCCCGATATAATTGAAAAAAAGTTGAGGCACATGCATTTATTACACACACGATGCTATATATATTAGAATAAAAAACCTGAATCCAGTTAATTATTATGGGGCCAAAGTTAAAGTATTTAAGAGTTTTTTTTTAAGATAAAAGACCATTCAAAGTTCTCGAATGCTTTCTCAAAGTCAACCATAAAATTAAAACCATTATAATGTATTCATATGGGTAATGAATAGTATCAGAGTAAGAGGTATTTTCGCAAGGTAACGGCGTGAAGAAAGACCTGTCTGTCAGGATGAATAATAGAGGGGTAATACTTGTTGTAACCTATCCAGTCTGCATTGGTAATATTTTTAATCTGGTTAAGTAGTGAGGTGGGTTCCAGGGTAGTTTTTAAGACGAGTCGGGACTTTATCTTTTTTTGGTAACAGTTTAATTAATCCCTCTTAGTTTGCTCATCAGGACAAGTAACCACTATCAAAGCATTAATTAAAAGAGTCAAGAAGGTTAGGGGCATATATCGTCAACAAAGAATTTCTACCATTCTGCTGGAAAACTCCAGTGCCGGGGGACTTTACTTATCAGGCTGGTTTCAAACACAGAAAGACCGTCCTTACGAGTAACTAATCCTTCGCATGATTGCTGTATGGTGCTCATCAGTTACTCATAGGGGAATTACTATTTGGAGGAAGAAGGAACGAAATTCGTTAAGGTTACAATCGGAGGATTACAGGAGTATATAGGTTTTGGTAGAATTTTTTTCCTCGTTCGAATATCTTTACTTGAGTAAGATTCGACCATCATCGGTTCTAATTTGTAAAAATCTGCTGCGCTGATTCCGTTTTCAAGGTTAATAAAATATAGTATAGAGTATTTTTTCACCATTGTCACCCACGTGCACGCGAGCTTAGATTAGGCACCCTTTGTTTTGAAAAGCTATAAAGTTTTCAAGCTTCGCTTTCATATATTAATAGATCAAGGCAAACTATGGATGGATTTCTTATGACCTTTCCTCAGATTGTTGAACCGATCTTGAGGTTAGTCTCGTTTTTCTTGCGTTTGTTTAGATAATCGGATGTGGAGTAAAGTACCAATTGTAAGATACGGATTTTAACATTTGGAAATCCCAAAACAAAGCAGGATAACAATCAGGCTATTCTTACGAGTATTCTGATCCATTGTTTCACTTGGGGTACCTAATCAGGGTCATGTAAAAAGTGAAGTATTGAACTTCAAAAAGCCCTTACCTCTTGCCTCGGTCTTTGGGACAATATTAATATCTTCGCGCACATGAATGGTCGCTTTTAAAACCGAAACTTATTTCACAGTATCGAGTTGAGCCAAGGGATTAAAAGACACAAGGAAGTAATCCAAACGACATTGAATCGGAGGGTTCACGGAACGCCATGTATATCTAGAACATTTGGAGTACGTTCTCTCCAAATATCAATAAATCATAGTTGTCCATGATGGATTTGATAACACGTTGTGAATTGAAAATGAGTATGAGCGCTCCGCCTTCTTATTAAGTCAACATTCAAAAACACACAAAAACACAACACCGGATATCAGATTCTTCACATCAAAATCATCAAGAACATCATGAACTTTTTCACAAAAAAAAGATGGGTCATCATTGTTAGGCCCATATATGTTAATTAAAGTAATTTTCTTCGACCATTCAATCAGACATCTAGAACTTAGAATACGACAAATAATTATCGGAGTATGATTTAATAAACGTCCAGCTCTGCATTTCTTGTTAAAATACACACACATCTGCTATTGGGAGTCCATGTGATAGTAATAGATCTTTTCACCCCACTCAGCATTCCAAACGCGCTCCATATTTACGAACTGTGGGATTCCTGAATAAAGAAAATAGAGTTGTTTGTATTATGCCACCAGTTAAACACCTGTATGCGTTAAACGCCATCTCTGAGGCCACGTGTATTAATGAGGAAAATGCTATGCTAGTATCATCAATATACATAGATGTACGATAAGTGTATAAAAGCACTTGCGCTTATGTTATGCTATCTTTCATAGCTAAAGAGATCCAAATGGATATGGCTTCTCCCATCAATATATAACATATTACTGGTAATATAAAAAAAAGAAATTTAAAGAGACATAAATTATTTAAAACAAGACTATACTAACCATATGCCCAGAAAAGCGGGTTCGTATTATCGAAGATGGTGCACATGAGAGGGGCGGCCCCAAACAATCAAAAGCAAGTTCATACAAAGGGAAACAATATGTTAGAAAACAAAAAAACCAGCGATTAATAGCAAATTCATGCTGTAACGAATAAAAAAAACCCATCGGTCCTTGACCTAGCATTGCGGACTCCACCGCATCAGCGAGTGGTCCAACAGTGCACCCAAGGAACGGCTAATGCAGTTTCATAAACCTCAAAAACTATTCAGTTGAGGTGAGTCACTATTTTACATATTTCAGCCAATCTTATAGTTGACCTCCTATGACCTTTGATTCTACGGAATGCGCCCCGACCACATCAACAAGTGAGGGGTCCACGCTGAACAAATGGACAAGTTGATTCCACTAAGACTTCAACTTTGCAATTCGCGTCAATTTTACATATCAGCCAATCTTGTAAGTTGACCTCACTATTAAACTATGACCTTGTTATGTAGACCTCTTGACTCATCCGCAAAATGAGAGAAACCTTGTTGATCTTTGACACAAAGTTTGGTTTAAACCGTCAAGTATGCGGACATGGGGTGTGTAAAACTATAAAACACAGCAGTGCGAATACACACCCTCGTGTGGAGCTGGTCATTACACCTCTCTGAACCTCAGTAATAAAATACTGTACATTGAATACAATGGAGATCATGTTGTTGGGATGAGATATAAAAAGAAAAAATAAAAGATTTAAAAATAGACCCTGGTCCCCGGACTGCATTGTGTCCCTGCCCGCCTCGGTTATGCATGATAGGCTACTGACCTTTGACTGTATGTGACCCCCTGACCTCTAACAATGAGGGATTATTGGAATCCATAATTATCAGCTTTTCAAATGAAGGCCACTTTACATTGCAGCCCATCTTTCCAACTTGCCTCCACATGACCTTTGACCGTGGTATATGACCTTGGACCTCATAACAAGTGAGGGATCTCATTTTGCACCTATGACTCAGGTTGGTTTCCAATTAAACTTCAACTATTTCAAATTGAGGTTAATTTTACATTTCGCCCATTACAACGGACCCCTCACATGACTCTGACCTTGGTATGTGAAACCTTTGACTCAATAAAAAGGAGGGATGTCATGTGGCACCTGTGACCCAAATTTGGTTTTAGCCATCAAAGCATTAGTGGACACCACAGCAAACGCTTAGTCATGACTCCCAAACAAGACAACAGCCATAACAGAATCAATAACAGACTACAATGGACAAAGTATCCCTTGGTGCTTTCTGCCTTAAGGCAGGCGGCACAAAAGTGATCACCAAATGTAAATATACTGCGTGGGGAGGTAAACCTGCAACCTAAGAGTTTTTTAAAGGGTTCTAAATCTATTTGGGCTAAATAGACCATATGGCCACTTTTTCCCTCCTGTGATTCTGCATGCTATGTAATACATGTAATGTAGTAACGTTATTTACACAAAACCCCCCCCCAATGACATCAATTGATGTATACGATAAAGGATGTTAAACGGAAAATTCAGCAATGTGACCATACCATTGACATCATATACGCCTTCGCCAACCGGTCACAGTTCTTCCAAACCCAACATTTGCATCACGTCCTAAGTCTTCTTAATATCCATCAACTTCCATAACACCATCGCTCTAATATTGCTCTTCTGGTCCTTCTCAAATCCCCATATCATTTTCAATCAGACACCATGTTCAATCCCATAGAATCAACGAATCTTCCACCACAACACGCGGCCTTACGTTCCTATTCAAGAAAATCTGATCCCGGTGTGAAAAGTATCCATTCCCTTAAACTTTTCTCCCCTACCTGATCTAGCTGTCACAACGGCCTCGCATCCACCACCAACAATTTTGGAACTTTTTGAGAGGAAGTGATTGAAAGTTCAATTACAGTCAGAGACATAGAGGTAGAGTCTGGAGAGAGCATATGGCGAGAATCATGAATGAGGATAATGAGTGGGATCAGAAGGTAGAGGCTGATGTGGTGGATGGACCTGTTGAGAGGGTCAGTCGGGAAGAAGTGGTGAAGGCAATCAGAGAAATGAGAATAGGAAAGGCTGCTGGACCCTCGGAGGTGAGTATTGAGATGATTATCGTGAGTGGAGAGATGGGGATTGGTGTTATGGTGGAGTTGTGTCAGAGAGTATTAGATGGAGGAGGGGCCGGTGCCGGAGGAGTGGGTGGTGGGTGTGGAAGTTCCAATTTTTAAAGGGAAAGGGGATGCAATGGGTTGTGGTGCACATAGGGGTGTGAAGTTGTTGAAGCATGCAATGAAAATTGTGGAGGAGAGTATACTGGAGAATCGAATTGCGAGTATAGTAGAAAGTGGATAGTGCAATTTGTTTTTATGCCAGGGAAAGGAACGATAGATGCAGTGTTCATTTTGAGGAGGTTGCACGAGGAATGAGGATCTAAAGGGTAGAAACTGAAAATGTGTTTTTGTGGACTTGGAGAAAGTACCGAGAGAGTACCGAGGAAGAGAGGTATATATATGTTAGAAGTTCATTGACTAATCGGTTTAGTCTGTAGAGTAAATATTTTCTTCAAAATATGCAAATGATCTCAGTAATATTCACAATACTACAAATTATTCAATTATTGCACTAGAGCTACTAGTTTACAAAAGATTTTGCAACAAACTAAAATTGCATTAAGGGTACCTCAATGCACGCTGTGTCTCTGTAGGTCATAAGGAACTTAGATGGCCTATATCCCTTTTGACCTGAATTTTTGTTAGCATCTCAGCAAAATGCTATATTTTACTCCCAGGCGCCAGTTGTTAACCGTTTTCCCATCATAAACACAAGATAAACAATCATTTCACACAGTGGCAGATCGGGGGTGGGGAAGAGGCGCCTCCGGAAAAAAAATCGAAAGAAAAAGGAAAAGAAAGAGAGGGTAGACAAAGGGAAAAAGAGGGGGAATGAAGAAGAAAAAGCAAAAAGGCAAAAGAGAAAAATGAAAGAGAAAAAAATTAAGAAAAAATAAGCAAATGGCAAATAAAAACATTTTTGGTACAATGGCGGATCCAGGGGTTGAGAAAAGGAGCGTACGTCCCCTCCCCGGCAAAAAAAAAAAAAAACGAAATGGCAAAAATAAAGGATCAAAAGAAAGAAAATGGGAAAATAACATGAAAGAAAGAACACATAAAATTTACAGAAAAGCGGTATTTTTACAGTGGAATGGTAGTCAATTCTGGAAAATAGCTTACAATAGCGTCATTCCCGCATTTGGAAATCTGGTGCATTACGTAGCTAAATGACGGCTATTTCACTGAAAGGTTTTCAGTTTCTTTGAAAACAATCATTGCCCGTTTGGAGCGATATTTACGTCAATTTGCTTAGGTCACTCCCGGCTCCATTTTTCAAAGGGAAAGTAAACATGACAATTTCAATAGCAAAGACAAGTAGTGTAAGAGATTACGAATTAGAAACTTCCCTCGAATTGCCCAAAAATGTTGAAGTGGGTTCGAGGCTAAACAAGAGAGAGTGAGTCTATCACATCAACAAAAAAGAATGCGATTTTTCAACACAAAAATTATCATAAGATGGGTCTTTTAAATCAAAATAATTAATATTAAAAGCTGGTTGGTCCCCGGTTTGCCTTGCCGCGGTTTTGAGGGAGAGGGAGAAATTCCCTCCTGGTCGGTGCACTACTGTTTGACTCCAGCTACGCCCTCATTTTTTCCAACATGGTAAGTTTCCGCATGCTTCGCGCTCATTTTATTCTAATTTGAAGTACATTTAAAGGTGCGACTGTCTTTGGAGTCCTCGATTTACCCGGAAGGAGTATCGAGTTTGATATCAGATAAAATGCTGTATTTTTTTCATTGACATCCTGAAATTTTAGCTTTCAAAAGCTTTCAAATTATTCGATTAGAGACAAACTGTTGTTTTAATGGTTAACCACCAATATTAGCACAGTAATGAGTAGGCAAGTGTCATGCTCTCATATCAAGTAGAGAACACAATAGACATATTAATGTTGGAACAAGCACCTTTGACGAATTTACATTTTAATTGGCACAATTTTTAGCGCGCTTAAAAACTGTCATATGTACGCTTATGTGCCAGTGATAGTAACATATCTTGTCAGCAATACCTGTTACATTCATAAATTTCCATCAACCAACCATACCCAAATGTCAAAAACATTTATGTCACTGGCTGATCAAATACAATGGTATAGGACTTAAAAATCCTCAGGCTTTTTGGTTTAGCATATTCCTAAATACCACTGAACTTTACTCCGCTTCGTACGAAATGTCATAACACTTTCTTCAAACCTCAAGTCGATCTGGCAAGTTAATTTTGACTTTGGGCGCTGTTACCCGAGTCCGTGTTATTTATGTGGGAAGAGTAGTTTTTTTGTTTCATCATACCTCACAAAAATATGTTTGAAGTAGCTCGTGAAATATATCGTAATTAAGTTTGCACGCTCAGATCTTCTGAAAGTGTTAATATTCGTTAACTTATCTCACAAATATTTTTTTTCTTTCGAGGTTAAATTTTGTGAGGTTTTGGGTTATGATAACAAATAAAATATTAGCTATCCCTATTTATTTGTTATGTACTCTGGCATTTCTAGAAATGCTGCTAAAATGCCGGTGTAAAAGGAGATATGGTGTGGCGGGAGCCATAGTCCGGGCTCTATAAGACATCAGAATAAAGCATGAAGCTAATGTTGCGCGAAGAGTCAACAGAATGAGTACCCATTCTTCACTGTTGTTGTGGAGGACCAAATCAACCTGCTAAACCGGTTAAAATAATATTTATTAAAAAATTGACTGGAATTGGCACATTTCCCCAAGTTTCAAAAGCATATCACATGTTTTTCTATGGGGGGGGGGGACTTGCATACTGTGGAATCTGTAGACAATTGTTCATGTTTCTCCAAACTTGCCTAAAAATGGTTAAAAAGCAAACTTTTAAAAATGGGTATTCTTTGAAGCAAATCCTTATACATGGGTATACCATGTTCCCTACAAAATGACCCTTAGAAATACTATAAGGGTTTCGAGTCCTCAGTCACACATTTCCGACCCAACCATATCCGCCCCCCCCCCCATATTTGGGTGGATTTCGCGGTTTTGTGGGCCACCTGACATAACATCATATTTGGGTATTTGGGATTTGCCATAGGGCCTGTCATTTCACAGATATGGTTTCCATGTTTGGGAATCAGCCATTTCACGGTTGTCATCCTGTGGGTTTTTGGGAATTTCCATAAAGGCCAGCCATTGCACATTGTCAGTCTTTTGGGTTTTGGGAATTCCCATAAAGGCCAGCAATTCACTGTTGTCATCTTTGGGTTTTGGGAATTCCCACATACACAGCCATTTCACAGGAGTCATCTTTGGGTGTTTGGGGAATTCCCCTAAAGGCCAGCCATTTCACGGTTGTAATCTTTGGGTTTTGGAATTCCCATAGGGGCCAGCCATTTCACGGTTGTCATCCTTGGTCGTTTGGGAATTCCCATAGGGGCCAGCCATTTCATCACGGATGTCATCTTTGGTATTTGGGAATTCCCCAAGGGGCCGGTATTTCACAGATGTCTCCTTTGGTATTTTGGGATTCGCCTAAAACAGCTATTCAAAGATATCATCTTGGGTTTTTCCGAAATCCCGTATATTTTGTTACCTTTTGTCCCCCTTTGTCCAGAAAACCCAAAGATGAGCTTGCCGAAAAAATGCTGTGGAATTCCCACACTGATTTGTCAAAACAGCTGGGGAATTCCCACTTTATTTTGTAAAACATCTTGTGAATTCACGCATAATCATTTCGAATTTTGAAATTGTCATCTTTGGGGGAGTGTGGATAATTTTTCTGGGAATAGCCCATATGTACATACAATCGGCGTTTTCCGACCATCCGTCAAACCACCGCAAACGCCCGTCATGCGATTTTTCCTCAATTTGATTATGACAAAATGACGGATGTTGATTGGATGCCGCGATTCACCGGTTTGAATTAACTGTAATATAATATAATTTCTATAATAGCATATTTTGGAATTATTACATATTTTGCTCCGTGTCAGTGATAAATTTCAGATGAGAATATTTAATAACTAAAGCCCTGGTGCGATCAAGTATACACTTCTAGACAGAGGGTTCAACAGCCGTCACTATGTAATACAAAAAGTCTCTCTGTTCACATCGATTTGCCAAATTTCTAATTAAGATTATAAATTAAAAAATTAAAAAAAGAAAAAACCTAAAAAATTAAAAAATTTTGAATTTTATAACATTTCCCTTAATTTCGTACAATCAACATCCGTCCTATGTAATACACCCCCGATATCTGTACTACAATGTCTTTGTTCGGGACGCTCGAGTAGTCATTGGCAATGACTTTGGTGTCCCGGATTAATTGACTGTGTAAACTGAGTCCTGGTAGGTATACCATACCGGTATAACCGCATTCTTACAGTAATTTCCTTCCCATTACATGATATAAAACCTTCCAAAAGGTTTTTTTATCCCGAATAGAGTGCTTTAGATGACGATAGATATATGCAATTTGGAAGTTTTTTGGTTTTAATAGCCAAAAAGTTGTCCTGATAAGCTAATGACCTTTGACACACCGCTTTGACACCATGGAGAGGCGATAGGGATTGCAAAACATTGTTTCACATTTTAAAACAATGATCCCATAGTCACTTCCACTGTTTTATGACGTCTCGTAGGCGTCAAAGTCAGAAATACCTCTTCAAACCAAATAAATGAGCCTTGTGCACAGTGATCTAAATTTTATACAATAATAACCGATTTTTAATGATTTGTATGCTTCAAGATTTGGTATGTCCTAAATTACATTACATAAAATTACCCAAACCAGATTTAAGATTATACGTAATTGTAAACAAGAATGTCCACGAATCTCCACAAGAAGCGTTGCAGTTCAACTATGACATGTCCTCACAGCGAAGACTCTAAAATGACAGCATGCAAAGTCACGCTTATAAATCCTCAGGTAATATTCCATTGGAATCGTCTCAGTCCTGAAGATAATTTTTGTCCAGCAGTTCAAGACGACAAGGTTAAATAATTCCTTCGACGACACTAATATTCCACAGTATATCAGTCCAAGATAATCACCACGATTTCTATCTGTCCACAATTTGGAATCCTATTTTGATTCCCAGCACTTTCGGCTTCAAAGACGACAGTAGAATAATTACAGCACTCTGCTCACATGGAATTGAAAATATAATAAATCCTGGCACTGTGTGGAGCATAAATCTACCATTATTGTAGATAAAACTAGCTATAACCATACTGTATAGCTGATTACGACTGCTGAAAAATCTTCTGGCCAAGTTCTCCTTCATATATACACAATATTTCATAAAGCTCCCAAGTCTTAAAATAGATATTACCTACAGAATCATGCATAAACATAACCTTGCACTAGCTGACCAATTGAAATCCACATAAATTACTTCATCTGAATCACATCACTTTCCATATATAACTTTGTGGGGGATTTCCCTAGATTCTGCAATGTTTTGATCTCAAAGCATAAACAAGTTGACTCAGTTTCTAAGTTTACATCTTGGGGAATTCCAATCACCTGTCTAGTTGTCAACAAAAGGTGCATCTTGCAAAAACAAACTAGGGATATTCCCCTTTCTCTCTTTTATAGTAAACAAAGTACTTTTCCTGTGAGAAATCTTTTCTCAAATAAAATTGAGAAAATAATATTTTTAAAAGTTTAATCAGAAAAATGGAGGCTATATAACAACTGATTTATATCATGGACTCATTTGCTACACTTTTTTCTTCGATCGCTTGCTCGTATGGCGTAGAGTTCCGATCCACTGTGGACAGATTTTTGTAACTGTATACAACCACTATCCACAAAAAACCGGTTTGGATATTAGGCCAAAAAAGGTTTGTTTCCAGTAAGCCGCGAGCATTTTTATTTTGAAGCCATTCTAACCGCATTTCGATTTTTATTTTATGAAATTACAAAAAATGTCTCAGATATAGAACATTTCATTTTTTTAAAACATGTGATCCCAAGACGATATTTTTCTTTTATAAACAAATAATTTTACAGTAAATTATGCATTGCAACTGTTTTGAGTTACCATTTAAAAGGAATTTCTGAGGAAATTCCTTTTAAAAATACAAACAATAAAAAATTAAAAAACACATTTCGAATTTAGGTCTTGGGGCTACCTGCTGGAACAAACTTTTCTTGGCCATATTTAGCAGTGCACGGCTACGGAAAAAGAGGGGTGGTTCGGGGTTAATATAGTCGGGGGGGGGGGTATATGTTTTCCCGTTGGCTTTGAATGTTTATTTTCCGTTCTCTACGGGAACCTGTTAATTATGATATGATTGAGCCAAAAATGATGGTGGCATTTCTTTCGAGCGTGTGTTCACCAATTTGCATGCAAATTAAGTATGACGTCATAATTCAAAATTAAAATACACCAGTATTCAAATCAAGTCAACCGTTTGGCATCCTTTTTCATTCATTAACCCATTCAAGATGTGACGAACAATGAAAACATGCAGCATTCCAGCAATATTCAAGATGACGTCCAAAAATATGAAATTATTGAAAATGCGGCATATTGGGCCAATTTAATCATTAATATGAGGAAAAGCCACACATATATTATCAAGGGCCATCAGAAACTCTCATCAAGCATTGTCTTGCTTCAGATCCAGGATGGCTGCCAAAATGTCTCCAAAAGTTCCACCAAAACGGCAAAATTATCAATAAATTTTTTTTTTAAAAAAGGTTGTAAAATTGAAGTTCTGTGGTGTATTTGATTGTATTTTATTGGGCATCGTAAACTTTTGCCAGGCATATATTTCATATCATCTTTCCTTAATTCCAAGATGTCAGCCAATATGGACGTCTTCAAATTAATCTACAATTTACCATCTTGATATATTTAGTGATGTTATCCAGAAATCACGATAAAAATACGAATCTAAGTATGAAATAATATGACATTGGCAATTAAAAACTCATGTCGGGTATATTTTGGTTTGTTAACATACTTAAAATTAAAAATTATGGCAATATGCCTTCTGTTTAAGTTCTTTTTACCTACCAAACTGCCACGTATTTGTTATCACTTGACCAAGATCTAGAAATTTAAGCCTGATAGCAAATAAAGTAATATCAATATATGCAGTGTGTCTAAAAAAAATTGTACTCTGATTGAGATCACTCAACCGTGAATTTTTGTAGTCAGTATATAGCCTAGTTAATTATCTTCTTATCCTACAAGAATTAGAAACTTCCATCAACAACTTATGTAAATATCGCCAGTTATGCAAGCTCATACCGTTTCAAATTCTGCCAATGGGATTTACACAGTTAAGGTGTGAAGGGAGAAATACTTAAGTTGAGCATTCAGCCAATAGCTCTCTTACCATAAATTGCAAAAACTATACACAGAGGGTCCTTGCGACAAGACAAACTATTTGGTATGCCTTTCAGCAGAATTGGAACATTGTTATAGTTGATCCATCGTACAGGCACATACGCATAATTTATTTGGGGTGTGAAACATTGAAAGAAGTGGACATTTTTTGGACCAGTGGTCTCCGTTTGCGCAGATATTTGCGTAGAGGTGGACCTACACCCCCTCCTATTGTCCTTTGGGATTTTTTGAACACCTCACCACCAGAAGAAACTTTTGTCAAATTTCACCAAACTAGCTTAAATTTTAGACATTTTTTGAAGAAACCAGCAAAAGAGTGGACCAATTCCACCCAAGTTGTAGCAGCAACTGCAACCTAAGGGGAAGGCGGACATGCATATACTAGAGATTCCTTACACCTATATGGCTTACACAAAAAGCATGATGGACATTCTGCATGGGTAGATGAAGTGGTACAAGGGTCGCATTAGTGAAGTTGGTATCATGAAAGGTCATATGGACATTAATTATAGAATGCTTCCATTTTTTAGAAGAAAGCACACAGAATTGTTTGCCTGGTCATAAGGATTCCAAAAATGTATACTTTAGTTGATGCTCTCTACAATTTATGGTTAGAGACATATGCTGAATGCTCAGCCCAAGTTTTCTCCTCTCACTCCTTAACTGTGTAAATCCCATTGGCAAAGTTAAAACGGTATGAGCTTGCATAACTGCCGATATTTGGACACGTTGTTGATGAATGTTTCTAATTTTTGCAGGATAAGAAGATAATTGACAAGGCTGTATGCTGACAACACAAATTCCACGGTTGAATGATCCCAAAGGGGGCGCAAGCCATTAGAATCACAGCACAATTTATTTTGAGACACGCTGTATCTAGTGATCTAAAATGTCTCATACCCCAATTTATACCGTACTTTTAAAATAATTTTTGGATGATACATAACTAAATATAATACAGACGTTTGGTAATTTGTAGGTTTTGAAAAGTCTGAAACGGCAGACGTATTGGTCACCATCTGGGATTTCTCTCTCCATTGCTATCAAAACGGAATGGTCAAGGACGTAATCTTACACTTTATTATACACATTTTTTAATATTTTTGGATGATATAACCAAATAAGTTACATAATTATAATATATATAATATAGTAATTTTACGGTTTTATCTTTAAATGTGCCCGTTTTGGCCGCCACCTTGAATTTGAAGACGCTATTAAGATGGGAACGCCAGATAAGAGTTTGTAATTGTCTAAGAAATATATCCCACCCTTTCCGTTAAACCTACCAAACTGCCACGTATTTGTTATCACTTGACCAAGATCTAGAAATTTAAGCCTGATAGCAAATAAAGTAATATCAATATATGCAGTGTGTCTAAAAAAATTGTACTCTGATTGAGATCACTCAACCGTGAATTTTTGTAGTCAGTATATAGCCTAGTTAATTATCTTCTTATCCTACAAGAATTAGAAACTTCCATCAACAACTTATGTAAATATCGCCAGTTATGCAAGCTCATACCGTTTCAAATTCTGCCAATGGGATTTACACAGTTAAGGTGTGAAGGGAGAAATACTTAAGTTGAGCATTCAGCCAATAGCTCTCTTACCATAAATTGCAAAAACTATACACAGAGGGTCCTTGCGACAAGACAAACTATTTGGTATGCCTTTCAGCAGAATTGGAACATTGTTATAGTTGATCCATCGTACAGGCACATACGCATAATTTATTTGGGGTGTGAAACATTGAAAGAAGTGGACATTTTTTGGACCAGTGGTCTCCGGTTGCGCAGATATTTGCGTAGAGGTGGACCTACACCCCCTCCTATTGTCCTTTGGGATTTTTTGAACACCTCACCACCAGAAGAAACTTTTGTCAAATTTCACCAAACTAGCTTAAATTTTAGACATTTTTTGAAGAAACCAGCAAAAGAGTGGACCAATTCCACCCAAGTTGTAGCAGCAACTACAACCTAAGGGGAAGGCGGACATGCACATACTAGAGATTCCTTACACCTATATGGCTTACACAAAAAGCATGATGGACATTCTGCATGGGTAGATGAAGTGGTACAAGGGTCGCATTAGTGAAGTTGGTATCATGAAAGGTCATATGGACATTAATTATAGAATGCTTCCATTTTTTAGAAGAAAGCACACAGAATTGTTTGCCTGGTCATAAGGATTCCAAAAATGTATACTTTAGTTGATGCTCTCTACAATTTATGGTTAGAGACATATGCTGAATGCTCAGCCCAAGTTTTCTCCTCTCACTCCTTAACTGTGTAAATCCCATTGGCAAAGTTAAAACGGTATGAGCTTGCATAACTGCCGATATTTGGACACGTTGTTGATGAATGTTTCTAATTTTTGCAGGATAAGAAGATAATTGACAAGGCTGTATGCTGACAACACAAATTCCACGGTTGAATGATCCCAAAGGGGGCGCAAGCCATTAGAATCACAGCACAATTTATTTTGAGACACGCTGTATCTAGTGATCTAAAATGTCTCATACCCCAATTTATACCGTACTTTTAAAATATTTTTTGGATGATACATAACTAAATATAATACAGACGTTTGGTAATTTGTAGGTTTTGAAAAGTCTGAAACGGCAGACGTATTGGTCACCATCTGGGATTTCTCTCTCCATTGCTATCAAAACGGAAATGGTCAAGGACGTAATCTTACACTTTATTATACACATTTTTTAATATTTTTGGATGATATAACCAAATAAGTTACATAATTATAATATATATAATATAGTAATTTTACGGTTTTATCTTTAAATGTGCCCGTTTTGGCCGCCACCTTGAATTTGAAGACGCTATTAAGATGGGAACGCCAGATAAGAGTTTGTAATTGTCTAATAAATATATCCCACCCTTTCCGTTAAACCTTCATGGTAATTGAGCGTTTCTATGATTTCTTTTAATGACGACATGTTAATTGGCATAAATAATATATTATAAATGCCCAGAAAAATTGGCACCATCAAGTTTTTGATAAAGTGGCTAATGTATACTGGAATCCAATTAATAGTAGAAATTAAACGGGTACCAGCTTCCTTACATATGGCCCTGAACTAGTAGCCGTATACGGCAACGGAAGCATTAAAAAGCATTCAAAGCACAACGGCGATTCAAGTGTATAACTTATCGCGAGTTAAGGTCTTGGTGTTGTGGTATTTGCAGTGAATAGTTTATAGGAAATGGCGAGTATGGGACTTTTATTCTTCCGCGCTGTTCTGTTTTGCACCTTCCTCGTTCAAATAAAATCTGCTAATTACCTGTTTTATGTTCCTGAATCTGGAAGCCATGGACGGAATACTTTATGTGTGGTTAGAGGGTTAGCGGCAAGAGGGCATAATATCACTCTTGTTGTTAACAATGCAATTTCTTTCAATGAGCTCACAGACTACGAAGTGATTATATACAAAGATGAGTTTAAACTAACTTTTATACACGAATTAATGAGTCGCATTTCAAAAGCAGCTCTGGAAGGCGACTCAAGAAGTATAGCAGTAGTATCAGTTTCAAGTGTAAAAATATTATCGGCAATTGCAGACTCTTACGTCGGTCTACTTAGTAACTCGACACTTGTTGAACAACTGCGCAATAAGAAATTTGATTTGGTTTTCTTTGAGATAGTTTATTTGGAATTTGTGTATATTGCAAAGGCTATTGATGTACCATACGTCATAGTAGATACAATGATTGCACAGCCTAATATACCTTGGGCAATGCGAGCAGGCGTCAACCCATCCTACACTCCGTCGTTGTCATCTGAATTTGACCAATACATGGATTTTCTGCAGCGAATGCAGAACACGTTGAGATATATATCAAATTTTTTAGAATACTATATATTTTTCTCAATGATTGAACCTCCCGCCAAGTTGCGTCATGATTTAAAAGTTCAGAAGTCCATGTTGGAACTGCTTGGAGAAGCAGAAATCATGTTTGTGAGAACTCATTTCGTCTTGGATTTTCCAAGATCGCTTCCACCTAATGTTGTACCAGTAGGGGGCTTGATGGCACGACCACCGGAACCTTTAGAACAGGTAAATACCATTTGAAAGACATTGTACACATGAGTCAGTACCGTCGTGAAATGTAGCTTACCCAGATATCAATGTACGTTGGTCCATTAAGTCAACGTTGGCTCCACATAAGCTCTGACGTTGGCACATAGTTACGTTAGCCAAATATTACTTTCGAGTGGGCCAATATCAGTACAATGTTGAACCATGTAGTTAAAGAAAGTCTGTCTGTCTAACGTTAGCATAGCTTTGAACCCAAGCACTCTTTGTTAATGTTTTTGTTTATGTATAATAGTTATCTAAACATACCCCTTATACACGTAATAAAGGTTGGCGAAATAAGCTGAAGACGTAAACGATGAAATATCACATGGCAAGAAGTTGAGTATTGCAATGCAACAATTATATATAACACTAGAATTGCGCGATTCTCGGCTTTCGCGATTTGTGGCACGGGTACCAAGTTTAGGATTGTTCGGATCCGTACGGAACCTTATCAGACGTGACCTGTAGTATTAGAAAACTTTGTCTCATGCACCCTACGGCCCTATCTAACTACCCTAGGACCCCTTTGCAACCACCACGGTCCCTTTCCCAACTACCCAGGATCCCCTTTCCAACTGTCTCAGAGCCCCTTCCCAGCCGCCACAGAGCATTCTTCGCAAGTAACCCATATTCCCCTCTCATCTAAAACCAGCGCCCTTTCCAAACTAATTTAACCCAAGACAAAATGATTTCCACACTACCTCCTCACCTTATATCAAATACCCAAAAGAATATATGCAAATGATAATGTGATATCGATATCACACCGGGCGATATCCCTTCATCCGCCGCTTGGTGACTTGCCCAAATGTCTACGAATTCTCTAACTGCAAAAAGAGTGAAACGTCACTCTTTAAGAGTAAAAGTGATCCCTAGATTCACTCCTTAAAAAGTGAACTCCCACTATAAGTGATATTAGTAGTGAGTGAGCGCAGATTGAGGTGTCACTCCTTTTAGGGAGTGAATAATGAATCACTCTTAAAGAATGATTTGCACTCATTTACTTGCGAGAGAAACCACGAACAAAATGCAAACCTAAAGGTTCTATGAAATCGTATAATCGCGTCTCACGGTCTTAATAACAACTGTTATTATTCCCTACTCTTATTACCCCGCCTGCCCATTGTGTTAAAATAAGGGAAATCATAGGTCTATATATTCTCACCTAAAGACTCCCATTTTTGTTTTGCCGCACTGAAACTGGAAGATCCCTTAACTTCAAATGCACCTGGTTCCAATGTAGGAATACATAGGTCTACATTTTATACATATCCATATATATACATCACAAGCAAGGCTAACACACTCCGCGTGAAATCATTTCATATTATAACGGTACCAAAATGATAATGGGAAATAAACCTACTTAAAGGGACACAATGACATAAAATATCAAGACATAATGAAATTGACCCTTAATGAAATCACTTTCACAAATTTGGAAAAACAATGATGTTTACATTCTGCAAAAACATTAAAAGCTGCAAGAGTTGGTGGCAGTTGGTGGCAATTCCTGCCACGGAAAAAAAAAAAAAAAAAAAAAAAAAAAAAAAAAAAAAAAAAAAAAAAAAAACAGGATTAGCATATATACGATTGCAATGGTCTGTGAGCTGATGAATACGTGCTTTTCAAGTTTGATAAAACGCTGGCAGTAATGTCAGCATCCTTGGCTGAGAACTGAAGCTTACAAGGGGAAATAATATTAGTTACTTTCCCATTTTTACAAAATATGTAAATATTTGTGGAAGTGATTTCAGTAAGAGTCCATTTCATTATGTCTGAATATTTTTTATGCCATTGTGTCCCTTTAAACATGAACATTTCAGGTCATCAAAGTATGCTTAGGAAGGATTAATAAAATCAGATAAGAGAAGACATTATACGCCATCATATTGTCGCCTAAAGACTTTACTTTTCGTATTGTCTCACAAAACTTTGTAAACTAAAAGGCTTACGTTCATGTGAATACGAACGAATGGATATGTTTTCTGGAGGTGGTGTCGCCGGCCAGCGATTTCGTGCCCATACGTGTCTTCGTCTGACGACGTCATTGCTGTATCGCCAAAGTCGAGTGATCTACTCGCCCCAGTGACTTAGGGTTAGGGCGAAAGCCGAGTGATCTAGTCGCTACAGTGACTTAGGGTTAGGGCGAAAGCCGAGTGATCTACTCGCCCCAGTGACTTAGGGTTAGGGCGAAAGTCGAGTGATCTACTCGCTACAGTGACTTAGGGTTAGGGCGAAAGCCGAGTGATCTACTCGCTACAATGACTTAGGGTTAGGGCGAAAGCCGAGTGATCTACTCGCTATACTTATCTAATCGTTTTCTTAGATAAAAGGGTTGCGCCGCAGGCCTATAAATTTGGGTGACAGGCTGTTTTACGGAATAAAGCGCTAAATTAAAGACAGCTCGTCGTCCCAGTGACTAGGTTAGGGCGAAAGGCGAGTGATCTACTCGCTAAAGTGACTTAGGGTTAGGGAGGGCGGAAGCCGAGGCAGCTACTCGCCCCAGTGAACTTAGGTTAGGGCGAAAGTCAAGTGATCTATCGCTACCAACACCAGTGTACTTAGGGTTAGGGGGCAAGCTATTTGATCTACGCGCTACAGTGACTTCGGGTTAGGGCGAAAGCCGATTTGTCTACTCGCTAAACTTATCTATCGTTTTTCTCGTTAGATAAGAAGGGTTGCCGCCGACAGCCTATAGAATTGGGGTGCGGCTGTTTTAACGGAATAAGCGCGTAAATTCAAGACAGCTTCGTCGTCCCAGGTGAGACTTAGGTTAGGGCGAAAGCCGATGATCTACCGCTATCCGTGGACTTATGGTTCGGGTTTGGTTAGAGTTAGGTAACTGAAGGTTCAGAAACTAAAGGATAAGGCGTGTACATCATTGTGGGATTAAACTCTATTTCAAAAACACAAGAATATGTACGGATCAGAGTGAATGTATTATCATGCATTGAACTAATCAATATATTATTTTTC
Organism: Ophioderma brevispina; assembly: GCA_023653785.1. NCBI lineage: Eukaryota > Metazoa > Echinodermata > Ophiuroidea > Amphilepidida > Ophiodermatidae > Ophioderma > Ophioderma brevispina. Next base: position 44,210 of record JAMKCH010000020.1, read on the forward strand.
AGTGAAATCACCAAAAATTATGTTGTGGGTGAAATGAGGGACTCACTCTCAGGGGGACAATAATCGTGAAATTCATGGAAATTTGGGGAATGTGACTGCTGAAACTAATGTAACAGTCTACAAGTCTGTTGAGGGACAAATGTGTGTTGAGGGACAAATGTGCAGACAACGCTCTAATGTGGAGGGGCAATTTACCCTTCCCCTATTCCCCACTGCCTCCAAGATGCCAGGGAGGAACATAATGAAGAAAACAGTGTTCAACAAAGAGCAAGAAAGGAAAGGATGGTTGTGTTCAAACTTCTCAGTTTACTTTCAACAAGGGCGTTTTTATGTTTCTACCTTCTGCTGAAACCTGGAGTAAAGATGAGACAACTAGACTGTTTGGAATTGAATTTCCCAATGCTACATGTATTTATTAGCAATTGTAACATTATAAAGTTATAAATTATGTTATATCACAAGAAGCAGCACGTTATACCTACTTTTTATTTTAGTTTAATTTTCAATAAAGAATGTCTTGAAGGTGATTTTCAATGGCAACTTTGTTGATATCAGGATAGCCGAAACTGGTCCAATAGGTTTTTCAACTGTCTCAGATAATTAGCCATAACTTCTGAACCAGACCCCCAAATTACACCAACTAAAAATCTCATGAAAGCTGGAACACTCCTAAAAAAAGAATCAGTAAAACTCCTGTTGAGATGAACTTAACTTTTTGGCCAAAAAATTAATCTTTGATTGTATAGTTTTTTTTTGGGACAGTCTGTATAAGTAAACAATTATTAGTAACAGTAAAAATAATTAACCCTTTATGTACGGAAAACAAACAATTTCATTGTGGACGTTGCTAACCGCTACTGTACAAAGTCTATGGGAAAATATGTGTATTTTGCAACCCCCGTAAAAATACAGGACTCCCTAAAACTGCATGTTTTGTGTTAAATATATTTAATTTGGGCCTTCTATAGTAGATATCAACATAAAATAAGTTTTCAAAAAGTGTGATGTAAGCGCAAAGCTCGTTTGAATTTTCCGTCTTTTTGCCCATTTTTCGCATGTTTCGAAAACAATGTTTTGCCCCTAATTTGCCGACCAAATAACAGATTTCATTTTTTATTGCTGATTGGGGTTGTCTTATGACTCTCCACATGTAGTATAAATTTCGTACAAAAATTCCCCCGGGAAAGTGGTTTCCTTAGGGGGAGGGGTCCCATGGACCCCCCCCCCCCTTGGGCACCAACGGGAGTGAAACCCCTTGGTCACTTAAGTGTTAATACTATAAATTTCTCTATATAAGTGTCTTAAACACTATAAATTTCTCTATATAAGTGTCTTAAAGTGACAGGAGGAGATTTTTTTTAGATACGAATTTCTCTCAAATTGCACAGAATCGATTGTAGACCACCTGCCAAGAACGTTCCGAAGGTTTTATTATTGGACAAACAAGTACAAAAGAAAACAGCAAACCTTTTTTGAACTTCCTGACTATCTTAATTTGTCCCATAGAACACCGTGCTTTGGCTTTCTGTCGTGTCCTCACGACAGAAAAGTAAGAAAAATCATCATATTATTACAAAAACGGGCGTATTCGGCTTATTCATTTCCGGTGTGATCTATACATTGGAAAGCCTTCCCAATATGGCAAAAAACCCGTGTTCGAAAAAAATTGGGGGCGCTTCTTTCTGGAAATCTCCTCATGTCTCTTAAAATACTATAAATTTCTCTATATAACTGTGTTTTAAACCGTATATTTTCTCTATATAAGTGTCGTAAACACTATAAATTTCTATATAACTGCTCAACGTATTTCTTCTATATAACGAAGAACAGTATAAATTTCTTCTATATAACTTGATCTTAAAACCCTCTAACGGAATACCGTAATCCTGATATATAGAGGTTTTTACTACTATATATAGGGCAACTGTGGGAACACTAATAAATGTCCTCAAATTTTAAGAAGACCTCACAATCTTAGTAGAGTATAGATAGAATTTCTCTCTTTATAAATATATATTTCAGTCCAATACAACCACATACACATACTATCACCCCACAACCATACATACTTATCATTAGTTATTTTTTCTATATAAGAAGGACTCTATATCTACATACATAATTTATACACAAAGTATTGATGTTGCTATAAAAGTGAGGACCTTATAAAAAATTTTTCTAATTTTCTATGACTATTTAATGAGATTTTATGAATAGTTATGAGGTAGCTTTCATGAATATTCATGATTTTGACCCTCGATGACTTTTAAACAAGTGCAAAATTGACACTACAATAAAAATAAACCGAATATATTAATGATTTAATCGCCCGTGTGCTGGTATAGGGGGGTTGGGGAGGGTAAAGCGCCATTTTTTGTAACTGTCTAGCGCCGCAGGCCCAATACATTTACTAATCTAATAATTTTATTTTGATTAGATAACTGTCTAGCGCCGCAGCCCAATAAATTTACTAATCTAATATTTGAAACAATCTAATAGTTTTTTTATAACCTCGCTAGCGGGCGCAGCCGTATAGGCCCCTTAAAGAGGCAGGGCTTGAAGAAGGAGGGAAATTATGGGTCAAAGTTTTAACAAGGTTGCGCCGCAGGCCTATAAAGTCGCCTTAGCTTAACTAGCTTGCGCCGCCGCAGGCCTATAAGATCGGTGCTTAGCAACGGTTTTCGCCGCAGGCCTATAAGATCGCTTAGCCAACTGTTTTTGCGCCGCAGCCTATAAAGATCGCTTTAATAGCCAACTTTTTTGCGCCGCAGGCTAGAATTTAACTAATCTTAATATTTATATAACTAACGCGCTAGCGTCGCAGACCGATAGCCCCTTAAAGAGGGCATGGCTTGAGAGAATGAGGGAAATTATGGGGAAAGTGTTAACTAAGCTGCGCCGCAGCCTGTAAAGGTCGCTTAGATAAACTGTTTTTGCGCCGCATGCCTATAAAATTTTGGGTTACAGGGGAAAGCCCATGCTCAACTTGCCCCAGGATTAGGTTCGGGCGAAAGTCGAGTGATCTACTCGCCCCAGGACTTAGGGTTAGGGCGAAACCCAGTAGAATCTACTCGCCCCAGTGACTTGGGGTTAGGGCGAAAGTCAGTGATCTACTCGCCCCAGTGATTTAGGTTAGGGCGAAAGTCGAGTGATCTACTCGCCCTAATGACTTAGGGTTAGGGCGAAAGCGAGTTTCTACTTGCCCGCGTGACTTAGGGTTAGGGCGCAAGCCGAGTGATCTCCTCGCTTCAGTGACTTAGGGTTATTGTTAAGAGTTAGGGTTAATTAACCCTAAACCTAACCTTACCCTAAACCCTCAACCCTAACCCTAACCCTATCCTAACCCTAACCCTAAACCCTAACCCTAAACCTAATCCTAACCCTAACCCAAACCTAACCCCCTAACCCCCTAACCCAGAAATGTTAGGACCCTTTTCAAAATCTGTATGGAGTTTCTAATGCAATGCCGAGATCATCTAATAATAAAATGTGAGGACCTTAAAAAGGTACTCACATTTCCACGAGGTCGCTCTAATAGATAGCAATTTCACAATAAAAATGCCTACTAATATATAGGATCTTACTACATACATACATACTCTATAAATACATACATCCATACATACAACATACATTGTGTGGGTGATATCTTAAAACAATATCTTTAACTCGTCTGCCCGCCTACAATAGGCCGCACGCTGGATATTTTTGGTTGGACGGCGATACACCCGTGCCCCCCATTGCTACTCGTCTTCACTTGGTTACCAATTCGTAAGCGCATTGACTTTAAGATCCTTAGTCATCGTTACAAATGCGTCCAATTCTCAAGCTCCGGAATATCTAAACAATCTCAATCGTTTTTAACAACCTGCATGCCAGCTAGTTCATCGTATGACGCTACACGCCTTTCTACCCATAACCCGGACACGTACAGTGGGCAGATAATTGCGTTTCAAGGCCGGCTGTCCACGCCCTATGAATTCCTCTTCCATCAACATTCGGGCAGGCACATCACACTGGAACATTTTCCAAGGGTCATTGAAAACTCCTTTGTTTCAATTAATGTCTTCTTTTGTTTAGTTTTTGCGTATTTTATATGTTCGTCCAATGTAAAGCGGCTTTGTTGTTTGCTAGGCGCTATATAAAATGCCGTTTAGTATAGTAATAGTATTGTGCAAGATATCTTAAAACAGGTTAAACGTATAACCCAATGTGAAATAATAATAATAATAATAATAATTTTGTGATTTTTAACGCGCGACCATAACCACGGTAAAAAACGGATCAAATATATAGTAGTATAACGCCTTTAACAAGCGCTGTACAACAGAAATTGGAGAATGAGGGCGGGCTTGAAGAATGAGGGAATTATGGGGTAAAAGTGTTACTACTTGCGCCGCAGGCCCTGTAAAGTCGCTTAAGCTAACTGTTTTGGTCGCCCGCAGGCCTCATAAATTTTGGGGTACAATTGAAGCCCAGTGACCACTTGCCCCATGATTTAGGGTTTAATGGCGAAAGTCGAGTGATCTACTCGCCCCAGTGCCTTAGGGTTAGGGCGAACGCCGATGATCTACTCGCCAGTGAACTTAGTTTAGGGCGAAAGGCCAGTGATCTACTTGCCCCATGACTTAGGGTAGGGCGAAGCCGAAGTGATCTACTCGCTTCAGTGACTTAGGGTTAGGTTATTGTTAGAGTTAGTGTTAATTAACTCTAAAACGAACGATAAACCCTAACCCTAAACCCTTAACTCTAACCCTAACCCTAACCCTAACCCTAACCCTAATCTACCCTAATCCTACCCCTAAACCCGACCCTATCCACCCCAACCCTACCCCTAAACCATAACCCTAAACCACAAATGTGAGGACCTTTTCCAAAATCTGTATAGGAGGTTTTTTTCTAAATGCAATGCAGAATCATCTAATCAAGAAAAACTGTGAAGGACCTTAAAAAGGTCTCTCACATTTTCACTAGGTCCTCTAATAGATAGCAATTTTCAAATAACAAATGTCCTCTTATATAAATCTTAACTACATACATCAGAATCTTACATACATACACATACATACAACATACATTGTGGGGTGAATCGTTAAAACAATATCTTATTGTGCAAGATAGCTTAAAACAATTAAACGTATAAACAATGTGAAACAATAATTCTCATATCGGTAGGTATCACGCCTTTAACAAGCGCTGTACACCAAGAAATGGAGAACTGGCCTATTTCATAGCGCAATGACAAAAAAGGCCATTGCAATAACAACGCGGGCCAACAAGAGCAGGTCAACAAGGACAACAACTGTGGGTGTTACCACACAATGCAATACTGAAACAAGAATAAAGAAGACACAGTTAATACCCTACAAGCACAGTTGTAGCAAGTTATTCAATGCGAAAATTGCAGTGACAGGGTATTGGACCTGCGCGCTCGTACAATAAAATGGCCAAGTGACCTTGTTGTCGTCCACACAGAGCAATCTCTATGTGTCTTGTGTTTAGATTCGTAATTCGAGTCAATCTATAGAGCATAATCTAGATACAGTCAATTGTGTATAATGTGTTAGATTAAAGAGACATCAGCAACACCATAAGGCTCACAATCCTGGTGCGCCTACTCTCTTGCACTGCAATCTTGGTCTGAAAATCTCTATTTTTAATGAAGAAAGTGATGTAATCTCCTGAGTGACCTGGTAGACTGGATAGTTTCCAATGTAAATGCATTGCACAGCAAATTTTAAGCAATTTAACTCAGCTCAGCGCTCGTCAATTTCGCTGGATTGGTCTACTATCGTGCTGGGCATTCGATGCTATTTTTATTGATTAACAAATAACACATGGTTACCTGGAAATCCGGTCATTGGTGAGTTAAGCTTGTACTTTGTGTTATATTATTGTCTTCCTCTTATCTGTGAATATATGCAAGCGATAAGCTATGAATATAAAAACAAAAAACAAAGGTTGAGCCTTGATAACCCCGTGATTGCACCGATGTGACATAATTAAGATCAGTATATCACAACGATCAATACTGGACAGGGCCATAAGAACTAGAACAGGGGATGACCATCAGACATCTCTAGGTAAAAAATCCCCCCAAACAACAAATAATCTCAAATCGCCTTCACATTTATTCAGCTGTCACTGGGATAAATCTCATTTTTCATAATCTTGAAATTCGGCAGCCATTATAACGGCGCACGGGTATGACTAACCCCCGAACATGCTACCCCATTACACCTGGGTGAAGTGATACAAGCGAGATAAAGTGTCCTTGTCCAGGGACACAACACGTTGGCCACGGCGGGTTCGAACTTCGAACCTAATGATCGTGCGTCCCCAGCTTTTCCACTGGACCAACGTCCTCCCAAGTAAGTTATACACTGAGGATCCTTTAATAAAGGGAGGGTTTATCCCGTATACTTTTTGGAAATTTCGAGGAAGCGATTTCACTATATTGAAATTTAAACTACTGTTAGTAGTTCAGATTTTCAGATATTTCTTAAAATGTCACCTATACGACCAATACCATCCATGTAGGCCTTGACCTGAACTTTCAAAATCCGTATTAAATTCCCTTTTTTTCGTGCCATGGTAAACCATGCTAGGCCTGTGATTGACTAAATTGTTGACAAACTTACTGCAAACAGATAACCGGTTTGAGAACGTACATAAATGGGGTTTGGGGAGAATGTTCGCTGGGACATTCCGGAGGAAACCATGTCTCTTGGGTTTTTGAGTGGTTGCCATGGCAACCGGAGTCAGCCAATAAGCACTTTTACTGAATAATTTAAAAACGAAGGGGAAATTTAAAAAAATCGTCTTAGTCTTCTTACATGTGCAAATTTCATTCCTATAAAACCATTTTTCGTTTTCTTAGTTCTTATTTGAAAATTGCTATTTTGCGCTTTTTTACGAACTGAGGCCTTTAAAGTTGTAGCTACGTTGAAGGCGCTATTGAATAAATAACTGACTTTATGTAATATTTTTGCATTTTTTATGTGTAGAAGCAATTATCAATAGTTTTTATTCAAAGTTTGGTTGAAGAAAGTGATGCATTAATACTTTTTTATGATTTTTTAAAATAATTTTGTTAAATATCTCAGGGTGAGAAATAGAGAATGTATCGCAGTATGTTTAAAAGGTGAGCTATTTTACATCTTTAGCATTTTATTATTTAAAATTCATAGCAGACTTTAAAAGAAACACACCACAACCTATAAAATTTTTTAAAAATATTTTTAATACACATGGTTGAAACTATGATACAGGCAAAGTAATATGACCAAAATGTTTGTCTCAATTTTTTTGTCGCCCCTCCGATAACTTGATCATTCGTATCTTCGGAACCGGGAGTCGGATTTTAGTCAAATAAAAAGTATTTCAAAGCTACGACTTACCGCATTTATGGCTGTTACATCTAACTTTTTGCAGTGGAAAAAAAATCCCATTAGCAACGGTATACCCCCCCCCCCCAAACAATAACCCCCCCCCACCCCCCCCCCCCTTAAAAACACACTGCTGGCACATTTTGGTCAACAGAAGAGTGTTAAGATTTAACACTACATCACAGGGACTGTGCTTACGTGGATACAGGTGAAACGATGCTAATACTATTTCAGTTTTATTTTCACGAGTTTCAAGTTGTCGTTGTATTGCCCCGCGCTATGAGTTGATTAACGTGACATGACAATATGGAGCTTATTGTGCAGTGAAGCCCTGAATAGCCTGTTCATAAACAATTTTTCCATGACATTGAAAAGATGAACAGTGCTAAAATTCCGTTAATGTTTTGTTAACATTGCATAAATATTAATGCAAACACAAATAGTTTTTTTTTGTAAGTTAACGTGATGATTCAGTGTGAGATAGATTGTAATTTCAGTGTTTTTTATACAAATTTAATTGGATCTGTACAAAGGTTCTATTTTTCCACGGTTTAAGTACGTGGGGTCAATAGCAGTCAGTTTGGGCGAAGTGCCAGCAGGGCCTGGTTATATCATTGCATATTCAGAAACAATAAAATGTTGGTGCTGGTCACCAATGTATGCCCCCGCGCAAAGGCAGAATTATTTAAAACATCCGAGAATAGCCAAGAATTGAGAACTAAATAACATTTTTTCCAACAAAACAATGCTAGTGTATGTGCTTTTTATTGAACACTGATTGTATTCACTATACTCTTTGTTCAAGTGTTACTGTAGTACCTAATATTCGACTCACCCATCGTACTGAATTGTCAGCTGTCAAGAAAATTGTCAATATTTCTAGAAATATGCAATGATATAACCAGACACTGCTGGCACTTCGCCCAACTCCTGATATTTGCCTCCACTTAAACACGTGGAATAGAACCAATTGTACAGATCCAATAGAAAATTGTGTAATAAAAACACTGAAAATACTATCTATCGTCACACTGTATCACATTTTACTTACACAAAAACTTTTTGGTGTTTGCATAAATTTTTTATGCCATGTTCACACAACCATTACTATTTTAGCACTGTTCATCATTTTCAATTGCTCTGAAAAAGTTGGTAATTACCCGGGGTTGCGGGCGTGTGGGTGTGGACGGGGGAGCTGCGGAGTGAAGCAAGGTGACTTGGCGGAATTAAAAAAGTTTGCGTATACCATATGAGGGGATCCAATTCACAAGAGCCGCCTCCATATATGTGTGTGTCTTTACCAAATATGGCTCGTGTCCCTTTACCGAGAAGTAGATCCCCGATGCAAACTGGCGTCGGGGCCGACCTCGTCATCACGGTCGCGGTCGGCAAACCAACGTCAGGCCAACGTTTTGGACAACCGTGGGGAAATTGTCCGGTAGATTGGTGGCAAAACCAAGAGCTGAGCGTTGGGAAACCGGTGGGGAAGAATGGAATAGCGTTGATGGTCAAACCAACTTCAGCCCGACGTTGGGAAAACTGTGGGGAAATTGGTCTTAGATGGTCGCGGCAAACCAACGTCAAGTCGACGTTGGGAAAACAGTGGGGTCACTGGTCGTTGATGGTCGGCAAACCAACATCAACAAAAGCCGACCTTGGGAAAACGGTGGGGAAGTGTTCGTTGGAACTGGTCCGCAAGCCAACGTGTGATCGGGAGAATGGTAAAATGGTGGGGGAACTGATCGTTTTTTGTTCGCGGGGGGGGCAGGCCCAACGTTTGGGCCGATTTATTGGGAGATTGGTGGAGTGATGGTCGTTTTATGGTTGGGTAAGCCAACGTCGGGTGAAGTTGGGAAAATGGTGGGGGGAACTGATCGTTTTGTGGTCGGCAGACCAACGTTGTGGCTATATATGTTGTCCGCAGACTATATAGCAAATGTTCTAATTAGGCCTAATTAATCATAAATTAGTAGGCCGCTAGCCAAAACGGACAGAGCTTTCAAACAGCAAAAGAGTAGGGCCTGGGAAGGTGCTAGCGAGAACATTTGTGACGTAAAAATAAACATGAGGTTGCGCAGGGGTGTTGGGAGGACTATATTTTTCGAATTTTGGTGCACTTTGGGGTAGGGGGGGGGGGGGTTTTCGGGAGACCGTGATACAGGGATTCCTTGAGCTTTTCTCGGGTTTTTTTTCACACCTCTGTGGGTCAGTGCTCTGTGGACCGTATTCGCCATTTTTCTGAGTCTTTAATCTTCACTTAGTGTGTGGTTTCTATAACTAGTTGAAGCTTTTTACAATTGATATATTATATAATTGCCCTTTTATATCAACAACAAGTTAGCCTCAATTGGATGTTCGTCGCTTCTAATACAGGTCCCTGGTTTCGCATCTCCCGGTCAACGCGGTAGGTCTTTTTCATTCTAGGGGGGGTATAAAATACCTTAACAACTAGATATGAACTATACTGGTGTATTAAGTGTGCCAACAATAGGGAAATGTTCTTTTGTATTCATGGACCCCATTAGTGAGGGTTTTATAACATGTCAAAAGCTCGTATTTATTAATGGTTGGGATAAAGTTGGCCCAATGCTGGCCAACATGATCCAACGTCAAAATAAGACGCATGTCCATCATTTGGGCCGACGGACAAAATGACGTTTGGCCGACGTCACCTTGTCGACGTTTGGCCCCACCCTCGGTGTGATGTTGGGCCAACATTGTCCAAACGTGTAATACGATCTGGGTTCAGATATTCACCGTTCACTTGTTCTCCCCACTTCTCTCCCCTGATATGACCTCATTAAGTTCTATCGGTAAGCATATAGGTCGTAAAGCTATAAATCAATGGAAGAGCCGTTGTCCCCTTAGCACGAAGTTGAAACACAGGTCGTGTTCGTCGTGGTGGACCAGGATACTAAATTTTCAATGAGAAAGTTGTGTAATTTTACAAAAAAATGACCTTTTGGCGGTCTGAAATGTGACCGCAAAGACACTGTGGACTGGAGAGAGTGCTAAAGGAAGAGCAAGGCTCACAAATACGCGGCGATGGGATTGGCTGGAAACGCAAGTTAAGGCCCCGTTTGAGGCGATGATGCATATACTAGGCTATGGTGCAATTAACATGTTAAGGATAGATCATTCATACAAAATACCAAGACATTCCATCATAATAACATAAATTACAGGACCATGATCTTTGGGGGGGGGGTCTTTTAAAGGGCCATTGCAGGCAGTTACTAATTAGTCATCTCCATTTATTATACCATTAAAGGGTCTCCCCAAACGTGGCTGCAAAGTACCGGACCGTCACAACCCACCAAACATGGGGTGCGCGGGACGAATCCACAAGGGCGGCGACCGCTCTTGTTGACCCTAGATCAAGTGTTACACATGTTCATGAGCAGAATCGCTCGCTAATGATCTACTGCCTGAGAGACTAATGTTATCAATTGGTGAAAAACTCAGCGCAGAAGACAGTGTAAAATTTGCAATGTGTGGATGGCAGGAAACATTGCTCAACACCGAATGCTACTAACAAAAGCCATGCTCTTTGTTTTACATATTAATAAACTCAATAAAGCTGACCCTCTGAATGTTTTTACCATGGATACACCTGTTGAAACAATGCCTTCTTTTAAATACCTTGGTTTATATTTTTGATCAAACCTATCATGGAACATTCATGTTGACCACATAACTAAATCGTTGAAAAATCTATTAGGTGTGTTTGTTTTACAGAATAAGGAAATACTTGACCCAGGAAAGCCTTACAATTCTTCTAATTCCCTCCTCCTTCAGATTGATTACTGTGATATTTGTTGGGAAACTGCAGTAAAAACTTGTGTGACAGAATTGAGCGCCTGCAACGAAGAATAGCCAGGGGCCATACGCAGACTACCTATTCGACATCAGTCTGAGTATTAACCCGGGAGCTAACATACATTTGTAACCACACCTCTCAAGTACAAAGGTTTGAATGATTAAAGATTTGACCAGACTGACAATGACCCCTGAAACGTTATTCTTACGTGGCAGCAAATGTGCTGTAAGGAGAGGGGGCCAAACTTACTTTGTACCGGTCAAATTTAATTGATCCAATCATGTTTGAAAGAGTAACCAGTTATTTGTCCTAACCACAGGATTCAGAGAAGGTATAGTCTGTACTATTACAACTTAAAGTTTTAAGAGTTATAGGCTATAAACGCATAAAATCAATAAAAAGGGTCATTTCAGTTGTAACAGGGGTCAAATTTTAAAGTTTTTCCGATTTAGATAAAAAGTGGTGCAATTATTGGTGGAGTTCATAGGATTATAATAAGGAATAGTTTTGAACGTCTAAAATGCTTAGTTTACCTATGTAGGGGGCAAAGAAGTCAACGTCCCATTGCATTCATGGGGGGGGCTTGTCCTTGTTGTCCCCCTACTTTCTTAAGCCAGCATTTTAGACACTCAAAACTATTCCTTATTTTGATCCTATGAGCTCAACCATAATTTGCACCATTTTGTTATCCAAATCGGAAGCAACTTAAAAATTTGAACCCCTGTACACTGAAATTGACCCTTTTTAATGATTTTGGCTGTTTTAGCCTATAACTCTTACTTTACGTTGTGGATAGTACAACAACTATACTTTTCTGAAATCCTGTGGTTAGACAAATGACATGGTATACTTTTCAACGTGTATGGATCCATTTAAAAATTGGACCCCCTGTAACAAACTTTGTCTTGGCCCCCCTCTCCTTTAATGCACCATTTTGTGCACTTAAGAATTATGTTTCAGGGGTTCTGTCAGTCGGTCTACATATTAATCACTCAAACCTTTTGTACTTGAGATTTGTTACAAATGTCTGCCTAGCTCCTGGGCTATATCTTGTAGCAAAATAGGTTGGATTACTTTGAAAAACGTAGAATTTCCATCTGAATTTAGCTGTTTTTAAATGTCTGCAGGCCAGGCCCTGCTCTATGTGCAATCATTTTACTCGGGTGGGGATCACCACAAGATAAATACCGTCATTCTTTTGGGAAAACCAATTAGGCCTTCGCTTGATATGGAGACGCACCTGTCAAATATATATAGAGGGGCCCAGCATGGAATCAACTCCCAGTTTCAATCATATCACCTTTGCCATTCACTTGGTGTGCATTTAAAACTAAATATCATTCGTCTATGCAATGTCATAAAACACTCATATAATCTACTGGGCAAGGTGTTTTGAAAACAAAATTGGATTGTGTGATTGTTGCAAGCTCCAACTGCTTCTATTCTTAGTGTAATTATTTTATGTATATAGTTGTATTTTTTAATTTATATAAATTAACACTAATCAATATTTATGATGGCGTTTATTATTCGTTAGAATATCAGTATTTTACAATTGTTGTGTTCATAATCAGTTACAGATCTGGTCCAATATTCCCATAAATTACATGTAACATGGTAAACATTTAAGGTTTTATACTATATGATATGTTATCTGAATATTTAATTTGATGTCTTGTTAATGATCATTAGTTTTTAATGTATCACTATAATGTTTCCCGTTTGTGATATAGCCTCATCTTATTTGTGATCAGTGTTACATTATTTTACGTCTCCTGCATTGCTTGTCCTCTTCTCCTCCCTGTCACTTTCCCTCGTGTTTTATCCTTCCCTCGTGTCCTCTCTTTGTTCCCTGTGCTGGGCCCTCCAGGCACTACCCGCGGGCCTCCTTTACATTTTCCCTCTGAATATGGCCCAGGAAAGAAGAAATAACAAACAAAAATCGCGCTCATAGAGAATGCGTGGAATGGAATTAAGCTGCAAATATCTCCGAAAACGAAGGGTTTCGTTGTATATGTTTTGCAATCATAGTGCCAGAACTTTTGTTCACTTACGAGAACATCCCTCAACTTGGTCTGAACCATAACCTTTTGAGAAAATTGAACATTTCTAGTGGATTTTTCTCCCTCAATCTCTTAGGGCTCTGACGATGACCAAACATTTTCCCACGGTGCTACGCACTCTAGGCTGCTAATTAAAGGTCCATGGCCCGATCGCTAATAGCCCGTCCCCAGACCCCCAGATTTTACCGGAAGTGGTCACATTTTGGCATCAGAAAAGCTGTTTTTTCTTTACCTTGTGAAATCTTAGTGCCATAAAAGGGATGTTTTGTTTGGAAGTTTATGAGCGAAAATGTTCCCTATTTTGGTCGACCAATATAATTTTACAAAGTACTCTATAGGGCTGACAAAATCACGTTTTTTAGTCTCTCGCATCAAAACGGATGAAATATCTGGCGAACTTTACAGATGGGGTTTTGGGAGTGAAGGCCAATTTATCAAGATGAAAACATATCCTTAAATCGGCCGTCCCTTTAATATCCCGAGCAACTTTCCCAGCGCCGTCGAAGACATCGTGGGCTTAATTGCAAGTTAAGTGTATTACATTACTGGTCAAAGGCACATATCAAAGCCAATGAGGTCAACACCAAATTTGCGGGTTGTCGGTATCAATATTAAGTGAAATTCTTTACAGGTCAAATATCAATTTTAAGTGCTTGTTCGCGCTTTATGGTATCGTGTTCTCTCTTGATATGAGAGATTGGCACTTGCACATACAATCCATCAAGTACCGTGTTGCACAAACTTGCGGGTTTGATGGTAGACGCAATAATGCATGTTTCAAAAGCCCTATTCAATATAGTGCTAATATTGATGTTACCACTAAAGACTGCAGTTTTTGGTTTTAGTCTTGGAATTTAAATGGATTTGAAGGCTCAATTTCAGACGACATGAGAAAAATACGGTCTTTCTCTATATCAAAATCGATACTACTGACCTTCCGGGTAAATCGGGGGGCCCCAAAGACTATCGAACACGCACCTTTAAAGTGACAAGAGGATATTTGTTTTATGATACGAATTTCCTCAATTTCACTGGATCGGTTGGAGATCACTCCCTATAACGTTTCGAAGGTTTATTGGACAACAGGTGCAAAGCAAACCGCACAAGTTTGTTTTGAACCTTGTCCTGCTATCGTAATCGTTCCCATAGAAACCCAGGCTTTGTGACTTTCTGTGTGGCCCGACAGAAAGTCCTTAATCATCATCTTTTTCACACAGACGGCGTTATCAGCTTCTTCACTCAGGGTGTGATCTATACAGTTGTAAGCATTCCAAATATGTAAGAAAACCGGGGTTCGAGAAAAATTGGGCGCTTCTTTCTGGAAATCTCCTCATGTCTCTTTAAGGATTTAAATTACATCAAAGCTACTGTAATGTAGATTCTTGTCTGTTTCTGGAAATACAGACTGTCCCAAAAAAGCTAATACAATCAAGAATTAATTTTTTTGGCCAATGTCAGTTCATCTCAACTGGATGTTTTTACGTATTCCGTTTTAGAAGTGTTTCCAGCTTTCATGATATTTTTAGTTGGTGTAATTTGGGCGTCTGGTTCATGATTTTGGCTAATATTTGGACAGTTGAAAAATCCTGTTGGGCCCGTTTTCGGCTATCCTGATATCAACAAACTTGGCATTGAAAATTACCTTCCAATACATTCTTCTATTGAATTAAAATAAAAAGCATGTATAACGTGGTCTGCTTCTTGTATATAACATAATTTATAACTTTATACTGTAGCAATGGCGAATAAATACATTAGCATTGGGAAATTCATTTCGCAACAGTCTTCTTGTCTCCGCTTTACTCCAGGTTCAGCAGAATGTAGACCATCAAAACACCCTTGTTGAAAAGTAAACTTAGACCTTTGAACACAACCATCCTTTCCTTTATTTCTCTTTGTTGAACACTGCTTTCTTATCATATTCCTCCTGGCATCTGGAGGCAGTGGGGAATAGGGGAACGTAAATTGTCCCCTCCCCATTAGAGTGTTGTCCACACATTTGTGCCCCAACGTTTTAGACTGTTACAATAGTGTCAGCAGTCAAATTCCCAATATCCATGAATTTTCATGATTATTGTCCCCTTGAGGGTGAGTCCCTCATTTCACCCCAACCTAATAATTTCTGAGCTTTCACATGAAAAAAATAAAATATAGTTCAAGCTGATAATACATTCACTCTGATCTGTACAATTTCTTTTGTTTGAGAACGTTTACTCACAATGATGCTGCCCGTTTTTATACCTTTTATTTTCTTTCACCTCAGTAAACTGGCCCAATTGTATTTATTCTTTGTTCACAACTGACAATATCCCCTCTTAGGGTCCATCAATTGGATGGATAAAAGCGGGATTTAAGTTAGCATCTTGTCTAACAAATAAAGTCAAAATATCTGGCAAAATGCACACTTTCATTTTATTAATAATGTTTTAGTTTGATTGTATAGTTTTCATTGGGACCGTCTGTATGTATGGTAGTTATATTTTTATTTCTATTCCAAATATTGTCAGACGCCGTACCACTGCGCATTGTCTTGATTCTTTGTGTGAGGGTGAGTGTGTCCGTGTACCCTATTATTATCCCATTATCTGAATGACTAAAATATGTAGCACGAAAATCTATCCAGGAAACGTTTGATTTTTCATGAAATACCTGGTACGGTGAACGTAGTAATAATCATCATGACTCATATCTGTAGTCTGGAATTATGCAGTCACGTGAATGTAACGAAGTCATTTACCACAAACCAAAGCTCTCCATTGACGCCTGTATATAGAATTCTAGTGACAAGTCACTGACGCTGAATTCGCGCATTTGTAGTACATTCGGGTGACTGACCTAAATATACACACAATCGAATGTGTGTACATTGTACGTGACATGCAAACCATGATTGACCGCGCCACAAACACGTTTCCGCGTATATAATTATGACGGCAATCAATACTCCCATTGTCTTACCCAGTTCAAAACTTGGTTGCCACTAAGCCGGAAATAGCCAGATCGCATATTTGCATTGTCCTTATTCCATTTCCGATTTCCGTATTTAAAGTGAATGTCACTTTGCAATGATGACACTGTGGGTTCTGGAATGATCTAAGTAATACCGACACAGATAGTAACATCTCACTGATCACATTATATCGCGCATACTCTACGATTATTTAGGAGTACTTTTTCAAACCTCAAAGCCGGATTGACTCATGGCGCAAAGTGCCAAACATACAACAAACACCAACACTCACCAACGGAAAGTCTATTTAAATTCTGTTTTCAGCTTCCGATAGCCGAGACCATACCGGATTTCCCATTATCATTGCGCATATAATGTTGACAATCTGAGGTCTAAAAAGTCTCTCGAACTTCGTGAACATACATGATGCATTTCAAAATCTCCCCAAGCTGAATCACAAGTATGACGTCACCATTCATTAAAGAGTAATGAGCGGGCCCGCTCTTCATTTGTAAATTGTATCGAAAAGAGTGTGTACTGTGTAACTTATTGCCGTGAGTTTTTTTTAACGCACTGTCGGATTGATTGCATTTTCAGATCCTACAATCCTTTATTAATCTCTCTGGAGATCTTGATCGATTTATATTTTCTTTTGGCTCTTACTTCAAACCAATGGAACTACTCGTGCAGAATATTTGTGAAGCATTTCGCAACTGAAGCAACACATCGTTTATTAACCGACAGTCCGATGATTTCAAGCATTACGAAAACAACTTTGACACTTTCCATGGCATGCCAACAAAACGATTCTTCTCGGTAAGATATACATACGGTGTCCCACGGACGCCCCAATTTTGATGAAAGCGTTTAGTTTTGCGCATGGTATTTTCTACTTTTGGGCAACAATATTCTATTTTTTTTTGGCAAATTATTTCATAGTGTTTGGTCAGAACAATATTGAAGCTTATTGCTAAATATTAATTTATATTTTGCAAGAATATTTTATGGTTTTCCCAAAGTATGTATAAGTTTTGCAAAAATATACTAACGCGATTTCACGCAAGTTGTTTTAACGGTACCCACAAACATTTGCAATTGTTCTACGGTACACCGCGAGTCGCAATTTGTTAAGATATGCACGCGATTTCGCAAGTGCTTAAAGGGTACCTCACTCGTGTTCAATAAGTGTTCTGGGGTACGCACACATTCTAGTGGCACAAGTGTTTTAAATTTCACTTGCGCTCATAAGTGTTTTAGAATACGTATTTGCAAGTGTTTTCGGGTACGCTGTCTTGTGCGCAAGTGTTTTGGGGTACGCACTCGCGTTTGCAAGTAGGCCTATTTAAGGGTACGCACGCGCGTTCGCAAGTGCTTTATAGCATGCACGCGCGTTCGTTAGTGTTTTAGGATTTGCACGCGTTTTTTAAAGTGTTTAGGATGCGCAATCGCGTTCGCCAGTATTGTATTACCATTGAAATATACTTAAGTTAAAAACACTGGGAATCAAATGAAAACCATCCAAAAGGTCATTTTTTTAAAAATCATTTTTACTATTTCTAAAAATCACTTGTACACGTGTGCACCCTATAACACCTGGGAACGCCTGTGTGTACCCTAAAACACTTTCTAACGTGATTGCGTATTCTAAAGCTTGTTTTAAAAGAAATCAACATTTGCGAGCGCGAGTGCGACCTTTAAATACCCGCACGTACACGAATGCGTACCCTGAAACTCTTTTGAACGCGAGTGAAAACCTTTAAACACGCACGCGTGCGCAAACGAATGCGTACCCCGTTACACTTACTAACACGCGTACTTAGCCTTAAAACCAAACACCTTTAAATGCATATGCGTACCCTAGAGCACTTTCGAACGTGCGTGCGTACCTTCAAGTATTTTAAGTATTTCTACAAGTAACCTTAAACAATTGCGACATTGTGTGCGTACCCCCAGAACACTTGCGAACGCCTGTGCGTATCATAAAACACTTGGGAACACGAGTGCGTACTTTAAAACACTTGCGACCACGAGTGCGAACCTTTAAACACTTGCGCACACAAATGTGTACCCCCATTCACTTACTAACTATAACAAGCGTGCATAGCCTTAAACACTCGAGTTCGCAAGCTGAGTTGACCTGGCTAAACATACATGTATAGCTCGTAGTTCGCATCCAGTTCCAATTTAGTTTCTTTCTTTCAGTGCCTGAAAAACGTTGAGAGTCTCTCCGATACGGTTCGGAAAATTTTCTCGCAAAACTAAAACTATTTTTGAAAACTATCATATATTCTTGCAAAACTGTAGAATATTCTTGCAAAACTAAAAAAAAATTTGCAAAAGTATGGTTTTAATTTTTGGAAAAACTATAAAATATTGTTGCAAAACTTAAAATATTTTCGCAAACTAGTATAAAAATATTGCAAAAACTATTACATACTTTGGCAAAACCCTAAATATTCTTGCAAAACTATAAAGAATTTTTGTAAAATGTTCTTGCGAAACTACAAAATATTGCTGCAAAAACTATAAAATATTGTAGCAAAAGTAGAAATACATGAGCAAAAACTATTATAGTTTTATAATTATGTAAAACCTCAAGTATAATTCTTTGGGTGCTCAATTAATAATACATGTACAGATGTTTCGTTAACAATATTTGTTTTTCAAATTAAGTTGTATATTGTCTGTAACTTTGTTGTCTTACGTAAATGCGATCATTGTTTTTGTTCATGTACCAAATTTTAGATTCTACTTATTGTTGATAAAACTGCATTTGTATAATGTGAAGAATGAAATAAATTTGATTGCTTGATTGGTTGATTGATTAATTAATGTTTCAGGTCACCCACGCGTTAAACTGTTCATTTCTCACTGTGGCTCCAATGGCGTATTTGAGGCTCTTTACCACGCTGTGCCCATCATTCTGCAGCCCACTCTTCACGGACCGTTTGATGTGCTCAGCGAGTTGTCTCCAAGGAAATTGGAATTAAAAAACTCGATATAGCTCTGTTACAGCAGCGCCCTGGAAGAGGCTATTTGGAGGAAAGCTTGACAATCAGAGGTAAGCTTTCGTAGAGAAGAATGGTCTAAATGTTATTGGGAAAAGGTTTCTGGCAAATATCTAGTTACAAGCTATTTTAAAGTATGGGTCCTGACTATCTCACAATATAAATATATAGAACTCTCGCGCGAGTTTAGCCATGCATAGTTTTTACCATTGCAATGTACTATTGCACTGTAGTATGAATCTAGGAATCGTTATATAAAACAATATTGAATGCTATATTCGTGCAATAGTAAAAAATATATCACTTGGACAAATTGGACGTTCCATTTCACTCGCCTGCGGCTGCGTGAAATAGGCCAGTCAATATTGTATTACTAAAAAATCCTGTGGGGGAACATATTCAAATCAAAGTCATCAAAATGGCTGCTCAAATGTTCGTTTTAGCATTCTCTGATGCACTGCACTTCATTTCGGAAACCTAGAATTTAGTGCCATAACTATATATGTGAAATATTATTTTTGGTTGAATATTGATTTATCTAGGGTAGACTACAGATAGTACATATTTTAAAAGACCACTTAGGGAGCACTTTTAATATGGCCACCAATATAAATAATGTTTTCTATAAATTTAATTTTATAAATTATAACAAAAAATTTTTACTCTTTTTACATAATTTCCGAATTAACCCTTAAGTGGATGTGGGGGGGGGGGGGGGTCCAGAGCCCTATAAAAATAAATCCCCTATTTTGGGCTGAAAAATATTTAAAACGGTATTCTTTGCTGAAGTGATAGATGGTTTCCCGTTCGTTTAAAACATTTCATTAATTTCATAATCTCGCTTAAAAGTTCCATGACGTCGCTAAATCGCCTCGTGACCAGAAGCCCCGGATTTACCGGAAGTGGTCAACACATTAGTATCAGAAAGAAAGCTACTATTTTTCTCCTTTACAGGTGAAAATCTTAGAGCCAAAGGATGTCTCTCGGTTGGGACACGTTACACAGACACTGCTCAAAAGTATTGCAACATTCAGGGAAAACGAAATTCATAATCACCAATTGATTTCAAAACTATTAATATGGATTCTTGATACTCAATAGTATTTAAATTCCAAGTTGTGTTTTCAAACAGATGTATTCCCCCAAATCCAAGAGAGTGAAAAAACCTTTGATTTGATTGTACGTTCCCTACCATAAAATATGGCGGATAAAAGGACAGCAAACGATAAACTTGTCGATTGCACTACAGAAGGAAGTACGGACACAGACACAAAAGATATGGCTTCAAACCAGCAATTAAGGATGTACGGGTTTTTAGGGTTTACTTAAAATTTTAATTGGGAGAAAAATCATGGTGGTTGTGGTGACCGGAAACGAGATAAGTCAATGGACAACGACAGTTGTCTTCGAAATATTCGAGAAATCCGAGACACCTGAAATGCATTCTAAATGATAACCACGTGGTTTTACGTAAATCATGTGTAAATACGCTGGTCACATTAACGACACACACACAATGTCAACGGTGCCATTTAAAAGTTGTTTTCCAGTTATCACTTGACCACTTTCTTGCCATTAAATTTCCCAGCAACCGTGGTGAACGGCCTTCATCTTGACTTTATCCCTCATTTCCCGGTTCCATAACACCATACCAATTTCCCTGACAAACTCGTAAAGTTCATTTAGCGACTATTCGGAAGCCCATTTTGCGTTCTTCTCGTCCTGTATTCCATCTGGAGTACCAATCGGCAGTTATCATTAGCCCGCTTCTTTAACCCGCCATATTAAGGATAAAGAAAATCCATTAAAAACGTTTGGTCGCACGACTTGATTCTGGGAAACTTCATCTGTTTGAAAATCCCACTTTTGACAATATTCGTAATGTTAGTCAAGAACTCCTTAACAATTTTAAAATCTAATTTGTAATATAATGCTTGTTTTCTGCATGTTGCAAGACTTATGGCCAGGTGTTATTAGCGAAAATGTTGACCTCATTTTTGGGTCGCCACTATTTAATTTTACATAAGTACGCTATGGGGCTTACAAATCACGCTTTTATCCTCTCGCATCAAAACGGATTGAAATAATCGGCGCGACACTTTACAGACGGGTTTGGATTGAAGACCACTCTAATCAAAATGAAAACTTCATATCCTTACTCAGGCCTCCCCCTTTAAGTTGGTTTTCGCGTCCAGAAAACGGAAATGTGCGTTTGTGTATAACGATTTCGTCTTTGATCATTATATTAAACGTTTGATCATAACATTAACGTTTATTGTCATACATTCTCGTCAAAATCAATTTAAATTCGTCCTATTGGTCTCACCCTTGGCCCATCATCTGTATGTACACACAATTCGTCTGTTGGTCATTTAATGTCACATTATCTCAGTATATTTTGTCTCTTGTGGTGTATTATAGGCCGTGGCTAAGAATTATGCCTACACAGCACAAATTTATCATAATCTACCTTATTTACCTTTCTTTCTTTCTTTCACTATTTTTCATTCTTTCACACCTCATTTTGCTTTTCATCTTTTTTTTTTTACTTTCTTTCACATCATTTCTCTTTTCTTTCTTGTTGTATCATATATTTTATTTCTTTATTCTTTTTATTTTTCCTAATCGTGATTTATTCTTTGTGCTTGGTATATAAACTATGAAAAAGACTAAAAAAATGATAAATTTGCTGATGTCACAGAGCCTACCTTTTTATCTGGCCTATACATACACTTCACAGATACTAACTATACTGAGTAAAAAGTGAATTATATGACTCAATTGACGAAATGATTGCTTTGTACAATTTCTGATGAATGACCCATGATCCACAAAATTAAATTGGTCTTGACGAAATTGCATGGAAAAAAGATAAAGTTAATTTTATTATTTTTTTTATTTTTTTTATTTTTTTTATTTGCTTTTAACACATGCACATTTTCGGGTGTTCATGTGACCAAAAAAATAACTTAACGAGATATTAACTGTAATTTTATCTAAAGTTTGGAATCAAACTACATTTTTGTAACGCATGTTAGATTTGATATAGCGGTGTACTAATTTTTAATACTATATTCCTCATGGTGTTTTAACATTTCTTTCTCCATGTCTCCATGTAACACGGAAAATCTTAGAAATCGAAACTGTAAATTAGCTGTTTACTATTCCAAAATAACAAATTTGTAAAAGGTTGACGAATTCGGAAACCTGTGCACCTTCTTTTGTCCTCAAAACTACTCCTACAAAATTAATGCTAAAACAACAAATTGGATTATCTATTTTCTTTGAAACATGTCCGGTGCAGTTTTGGAATTACAGCCTATCTAAAAAAAAAGTGGTACAATCAGGAAAAAAAATTGGTTAAATATGAAATTTCAAAATAAGTCATCCTTTCTTGGCATAATATGAGGTCACATGTGGTCCAGTGCATAAGACGGTCGACTCATGATCTGAAGGTTGTGGGTTCGAGCCCCGCTGTGGCCAATGTGTTGTGCACTTGGTCAAGGCACTTTACCTCACTTGCTTCGTCGACCCAAGCGATATTCGAGTAGCTGTTAGGGGGAATATTACAATCTAAGTGCTGATAGGATTGTGCGCTTGGCCGGCTGCCGACCTAGGTGAAGCGAAATGATTGTGACGATTTCCTGATGTCAGCGTAGTAATAATTGGCAACAGCGCTTTGCCTACTTGTGTAAAAGGCGCTATATAAATCTCATTATTATAATTATTATTATTAAAGACAAAGACCTGGCTTTCCCATAGTGATTGTTTCATCTTATATCCTTTTGTCAATCCAGAGATATAATCAATTTACTGCGATACACCAAAATCGATTTTGTGCCACTTTTATGCATGGGCAGAGTTGTTTCGCGCAGTTATGCCATGCTCTCTGGCTCACAAAAGATTGCAACTTGACAAAAGAAACAAAACACAGATTAAAGTAAACAAAGGAAGTCTAGTTTTATCGACACAGGTTTTAATAGTCAACATAATCAGTTCAATGATCTTTCCATAAATAATAAACAATGCAAATATTTATTGCACATCAATGAAATGGAGCTCTGGATTTATTACAAAATTGGTATCTATTAAAATCATGCCAGAAGAAATGTAATATTACAATCAAAATAACCAAATCCAAAGAAATGTTTTAGAAATATTGCACTATCTTTGTGCATTTACTAATTGTTAAAGTCAAAATAAAAATTTGAATTTGGAAGCAAAGTATCAAGGTGTTGGTAGGAATTATCGTTTCATGATACTTCAAGACCATAAAAATTCTCTCCTCCAGGTTGCTGTACGCTCATGGTTCTCTTCTACCAAACAATAATTTGTCGAATGTTATTCACTTTATCCTAAAGCCAAAACTTACTGATCATAACTTACTGATTGTAACTGTTTTCGAATCTTTTAGAGTCTCTTTATGAAGTAAATCCCTTCTTAAAGAATTTCATAGCTGTTCAAATTTGAATGACTTATGTTTATCTAATTCTTTTACCGTTTTCACTCAACCAGAAAGTGGCACAAACTCGGTTTTTGTGTTCCGCAGTAAACTGGAGTTATCCTCGATTGAAACAAGCAAATGAGATGAAACAAAACACACCAGAAAGCCTGATCTTTTCTCTTTAATGTGATGTACAAAACGACTTACTTATGCTAAAATATAATATTTTAAGTAAATACCCTTTAGAGTTGAAGGAATACACGATGAAGATAACAATGATGACGACGATTGGAATTATAGTGATAATGAGATGTAATGAGAAAAAGTACTATACGCTATTGAGTGCAAACAATTGTAATCCTTTCTAACAAAAAAAAACAATAATCGTCTTGTTTAACAAATGAAATGTTGCATTTTTTCCAACAGCTACCAAGCCAACATGGATCGCCTTTCAGCAATTTATCGTGATGACCCACAGACACCACTCGATCGTGTCATCTATTGGATGGAATTCATTGCACGACATGGAGGCGCCAAACACTTGCGTTCTTCGGCGCATGACCTCAATTTCCTTCAGTTACATCTGATAGATGTGATTGCTACATTGGCAGTTATCACAGTGATAACGCTTGTTATTGCTATAAAGATATTCATGTGTATATGTAGGGCAACGGGAAATTGCGCGGTTAAAATATGGTCAAAATGCAATGGTAGACTGTATGCTTTAGTTAAAGGAAAGCTGGATTGATATCATGGACATACTCACAGCAGCCGGCAACGTCCCGCTGTGCATGGATTACAACAACATCAGCTCATGCACTGCTGCCATTTGAAAACACGGATATTTACTTCGCATTTCCCAAGAAAAATCGATGACCGTGTAGAATTTTTTTGTCTAAATTGGTCCCTTTTATACCACCCGAAACCGTTCAACAGAAAAACTTCTAACCGGTCACATCTGTTTGTTCTAAAACCTTATTATTAAGACCGGATATCAAATGTCCACAGACGTCTACTAAAGTCTGTTGAAGAAACTTTATTTGAACAATGACAGTCATAACAATAGCTCAGCAGGACGTTGTTGGCTGCTGTGGGACATACTATATCGGCAGCCTTTCGCTAGCCTTTCGCAAATTCTTTTCACGCAAGGCGTATGTTTTAGGTTCTTGTACGTACATTTTTAAAGGTGTCGTCCGCCGATGAAATATTAACCCACCATTAGAAGTTACTTCAAGAAGGTCGTACGTGCAAAGGGCTACATTTGTTTTTGAGTTTTCATAAGAATTGTTTCTGACTGAAAAACGTTCTTAGCCAAAGACAATTCTCTATGGAATGGTTACGTAACCCCTTTGGGAATACATTTTCTGGCATAGGCTTTGTATAGCGATTAGTTTACTCGTGGTTCAAGACAAGGTAGCGTGATCCAGACAGGATTGGACGTACCAATTCGCCTGCGAATTAAGACTACAAGCAGACCGCAACTTTCCTAAATGAGTTTTATTTTACATTCACAGTATTCACGAACTGATTGAATATAGAATACCAAATAGATTTGAAACAGTGGAAGAAAAAGGATTCCCACATCTTTATTTAACAGAATTTGAATGAAAATTCGCAAACAGAATGTCGAATAGTTGGTCTTGTGAGTGCAATAAAGTCGCTAATGACATTTTTTGTTTTGGTGAAATTGAGTATTTTATGTAGGCCTATTATAAAAAGTAGGTCAATACACATCATTTGATATGTATATTAAAAGTGGCCATCTCAATTCATTTCAGAGTTATTAGGATAATTAGGCCTTGTAGTTACGACTTTGTGGCATTCAAAATTGAATTTTTGTTGAGTGCAACAAAGTCGCAACTGCTAGATACGAGCGTGTTGTACTCAACGGGAAAATCGATGGTTTTAAGGTGTGTAAATAAAAGTAAAATATTTCTTTGCAAAGTCCATATCCATTTTTAACCCCAAGGTTATGACAATTTTGGCAAAATAACCATAAACAGTTATAAAATGCAGTTCGGACTTTTTGCAATCAAACATTGTGCTCAGTACTTGACAGATTGTAAAAAAAAAGTCATTAAATATTCTAATTTAAATATATTTGAAGTGAAAAGGCTCAAATAAATATTCATAATTTAACATGTATCTCAAGGAAAGGGCTCAATTATTGAGGTATTAAGAGGATTAAGCTAATTAGGCCTAAATTGCACTCAAAACTGAATTTCTGTTGATTGCAACAAGGTTGTAAGTCGTAAATACGACTTTGTTATACTCAACAGAAAAATCAAGTGTGTAACTACGGCACCTTAATTTACTAATGCCCTCTCAAGCCGATTTAAGTGAAGTGCAATTGTTTTTATTTCCACTCCTGCTGAATGAAACACAAAAAATGCCTTCTCCTGTAAGATCCTGAACATGTAGACACGGCTGTTTTGCACTCACATGCAATGACGAGTTGGCCTTTCTGATTGTTTTTTCAATTAATGAAATAATCTACAAAATCAGCAAATTTGAGTTTAATATTTTAGCATCCAGAAGGTTAAAGGTGATTCCCCGATCATAACCTCGAGCCTACCACTTACACGACTATCAAACTTAAGAGAAAGCTTGTATTTTCTCACCTCATCTGCAAAATATGTTCCTGCACGTCAACATTAGATGCTTATACTTGGTGGATTGTAAAAAAAGTATTAATATTCAAATTTAACATGTGATCTGAAGGAAAAGGCCTCAAGTAATATTCCACATTTAAAAATGTATCTCAGTAAAAGGCTAAATTTATTGAGGTATGAAGAGTTTTCAATTAATGCGGTATTAAGAGGATTAAGCTAATTAGGCCTAAATTGCACTCAAAATTGAATTTCGTGATTGCAACAATGTCGTAAGTGTAAATACGACTTTGTTATACTCAACAGAAAAATCAAGTATGTAACTACGGCAAACCGTATTTACTAATTGCCTCTAAGTCGATTTAAGTTTGAAATGCCATTGCGTTATTCACAACACCTCAATGCCGAATGAACACAAAAATACTTCTCCTGTAAGATCCTGGAACATGTAGACACGCTGTTTGCACCACATGACGAGTTGTCTTTCTGATTGTTATTTCAAATTAATGACATAAGTCTACCAATAAGCAAATTTTGATTTTGATTTAGCATCCGAAGATTCAGGTGGTATTCCGCGATCCTCAAGGCCTCGACTCACCCTCACTTACACTAGCGAACTTACTAGAAAGCTTGCATTTTTTATCATTCATCTGCCAAATAATTGCCTTAATGCCTGAACTCCTCATTCATATGTTACAGCATTGAATACTTTAATACTTTAATATGGATTTGTTTGCGGTTATGGGTGTAAAGGAGACAGGATAGTCGGGCTCCATAAACGGCAACGTGATAAAGGCGTGAACCTAATGTTGGGTGACGACTCACTGACTCGAATGCCCTATTGGGCCATGTTAAACACGGCCCTGGCTCAGCTTACTCAGTTTGAATATCCTGACACCACCACTCCTAACACCTATGTTCTTGTAGATACCAAGAAAAACCTTTGAAGGTGGACTATGAGTCCAAGGACTGTATCTACTGCCACCCGGTGTACTCACAGTCCGGCTACAAACGGTAAAAAATAGGGCATCATCCAGTTTGACTTCTTCCCAACATTAGTTTTACGCTTTTACTCGTTATCGTCTAAAATGGAGTCCGGACCTATGGATCCCGCCGGACTATAGTTGCGTTCACAGCCGGATTTTATTTTTGTAGCAGTAACCTATGGCCGTTATAATCCGCTTAATTTACTTACTGCTCGCGTTAAAGTGGTATGTCCGATTCAAATTATTTTTACATGTTGTAATCGGGTGGGCACCATTTAACAAGTAGTGATCTCATAAGCGTCACCAATTTGTCGCCCACTGGAAACGATATACATAATTAACCAGGGGTTTCGTTCGCGAAACTTAATCGTAATATATACCTAATTATGCTGATGCTTGTTACGATTTGTACAAGTTGTGACTTACGTGCGATCGCGAACAAGGGACGTTAGACAGTCGTAGGAACACCTTTCCGCATAACTTAGAATCACTAATTACCTGTCTTCTATTTGGGCGCAATCGTGGGTGCATATGTCCGAGTTGGGTGTTGAATGCCATTCTAGTAAATCGATTAACGTATTTTACAAGCATACTTGTGTTTTGGGTGAGAATATACCCCAATATGAACCGATAAGTACTCGAACTACCCCTCGCGAATTTTAGAATTCCTCCTGGATGAGACGCGTTAAATTCTATTGAAGTATATTATACAAGTAAATTATAGTCATAGCATGCCTATCTTGTTACTAGTACTTTATTTCGATGGCTTCAAACCAAAGATGGCGCTAAGCTTTTCCGTGGGCAGGAGTCATTCTTGTTGGTTGGAAAGAAAAATGAAAATATGTAAAAAAAATGAAAAGTAATAATAGGCCTATATCCAATAAATGAAAGCACAAGACATAATGAATATACAGGTAAGGTAATGCTGGCAGGCAGCAGAAGAAATTTCGCTTAAAACTTATTCCCATTTCTTACACCCTATAAGTCCCAATCTAAAAAAAACTTCCGTTAGTGCCCCAGGGGGGGGGTTCAGTTAGGGCCCCACCCAGATAACACTTTTCCCGTGGAGTTTGACATGCACGAACACAACATAAGGGGGTCACGTAGCAGACAACTCTACCCACAAAACAATGGAAATCCGACCTTTGACCTATGACCTACGACCAGTTGAAATTGTCACTCTTCGAAACAGAGTGGTTCGCAAATTTCCACCCTCAGCAACTCCAATATACGGTTTTGAACCAAAATAATTCATTATATCTACGTCGTAGAATAACGAAAAAAAAAAACCAAAGTTAAAAGTAATCTTGCAAATATAAGCCAAATGTTATATCCAATCTTTGTATTTTTATTCTCAGAAACTTCAAAATCGCTTATTTTTCACATAGACTTACACGTTAAGAGCACGGTCATAACAAAATTAGAATGGATGCATCAGCCATATAAAGTTATTTGCTTTAAGTATTATTATTATTAATTAATTCCTCCGAAGGTTATATCTAAGGCAACTACATCCCATATTTAATTACGCTTTATTTTTTTATTAGTAAAGATATCTCTTGAGTTTTTCACTTCCGTTAGTGCCCAAGGGGGGGGGGGGGTTCCTAGGAACCCACCTAATTATTCTAATGAAGCCGGGGGCGATTTAAAATTTTTTGTATCAGGAGAAGGCGTATTCTAATCAGACAATGTAGCAAAAAAAACCTTGAAAATTTGATTGTACCGAGAATCGCAAAAAAATCAAATGTTGGGTACTATGGAACTCCCTCCCCCCCTTGGGGCACTTCCGTGTTAATCAATGAGAAATGGCAAGACATACAATTACTAGCGAAGAAGACTTGCACTGATTTTGTAAAGATTTCAACAAAACTGGGAATGAGGCAATAAGTGACAAAACGTTATGTACTTTTTCAATGCTGACTTACAGATTTCGAAATATGTTTTTCTGTGTATGAATTAGTCATCTAGAACTAACAATAGTCACCTAAAATACTGAATTCCACCAAAAATTGAGATGAAATGGATTTTTCGTTTTGACGTAGTAAACATTTATGTGTAGTTTAACAGTGTCATAGGATAGGCCTACTGTATAACAAAAAATTCGGATCCGTAATTGTATTACAAAGTTGTGATATTCTAAGGAAGGAATCAATTTGAGCTAGGTTTTAGCGATTAGTGTTGGAGATAAGCATATTTCTCTCTCTCTTTGTTTGTTTGTTGGGTTTCTTTCTTTCTTTCTCTCTCTTTCTTATTTCCTTTCGAGCAGTCTTTCTTTCTTATTTCTTTCGGCTTTCTTTCTCGTTCTTCTTTCTTTCTTTTCGTGTCTTCTTTCTTTCTTTCTTTCTTTCTTTCTTTCTTTCTTTCTTTCTTTCTTCTTTCTTTCTTTCTTGCTTTCTTTCTTTCTTTTCTTTCGTTCTTTCTTTCTTTCTTTCTTTCTTTCTTTTTTCTTTTCTTATTTTTCTTCTCTTTGGCGTGACATGATGATGGCCCAATCTGTGTGAAAAAAGGGATGCATGCCATTTTGAGGGAATGGGATGTTTATTGCAATGACCATAGTTAGAGAAGACAATGATATATGATAGATATTAACTTAACATGTTTATTATGTTTTTGTTAATTTAATTTATACATGCTTCATTGCCCACTATTACAATGATTATTCAGCAAACCTGAATGTATATGTGAATAAATGACAATCATTGGGAAATAAGAGATTTGTTGACTATTAAGGGCTATTGTCACTTTGACGTAAAGCTTCTTAAAAATAATTCTTGTTACCTTATTTAATTTTGATAAGCCCTGTCTATCAAGTTGGGCATTATTCTACACTGCAAAAACAGTGTTTAGAAAAACGTGGTTGCAAATTAGTGTTTAGGCATTGAAATGTTAAATCTGTAAACACTTGGCGTCAAATGTCTAAAAACCGAAGGCCAAATGCCTAGAATGCTAAGATTTTAACATGCTTATAATTAAACAGATATTTCAAAATGGTTGGAATGTGGTGCAAAAACAGTGTTTCAGAAGGTGTTTAATGTAATCACTGTGTTTGCAGTGTATATGCATACAACGACACTCCTGGTCTGAAATGATGGAGGGAGTTGCTTTAATATCTATTTTCGTTAAGGGCTGTTTTGTCTCGTCATTACATGGAAATATAAATATAAATGCTGGTACCATGATATATTGCCTAACAAGAGTGAGACGGAATGCTTTAACAGTGGAAGATCGTCCATTTCCACACACTACGATGTGTGTTACGGGTACTCCTGACCACACGTAGTTTTAATCGTAAATATGGCTTACTCGTTTAAGAAACAAGGTGCTTACGTCAAAGTTTCACGAACGCGAAAAAATCTTAGTAGTAACTTACGTCACAACTAGGGCTTAAGTTCTTCTTAATGAGTGCTTTCGTGAACGAAACCCCTTGGGAGCAGATAGCAGACATTTGTAAACATCTCAAATAAAAAGGTTTGAGTGAGTACATATGTGACAAAATAGCCTGACAGGGACCCTGAAATGTGATTCTAAGTGCCGCAAAGATGCAATCTTGTGAAAAAGTACACCACGTTGTCTAACCATAGGGATTCAGAAAAGTATAGTTTGTAACATCTACAGGCTAAAGTTTCAGAGTTATAGGATAAAAACAGCAAAAATCAAGATAAAAAGGGTCAATTTTCAGTTGGACAGGTGTCAATCCAAATTTTAAAGTGCTCCATTGGATCAAAATAGTACAAATTTTGGGGGAGCTCATTATGGTTAAAATACATGAATAGTTTTAAGTGTCTCAAATGCTTAGTTTGAATGCAATTGTCCGTCTAGTCCCATAAGGATTGTCCAAAATGTTATAGTTGTATTATTTACGGAAACTATTTTTGGTTTGGAGTTTAGGGTAAATGCCTAAACTACTAAAAAGGTCAATCTCTAAATTTTGTACAGGGGTCCACATTAAAGTTTTACTCTGATTAATTATTTTTAATAATTGTAGGTCCGTGCTCCCCGCTCTATTTAATTCAAATTAGCGATATCAAGTAGGAATATGGATTAAAATAACTTAGTGATATCGAACCTTGAATTCGAGGACTTTTTAAGGAATAGCGATCCCGTATTTCGCTATGTAAGGTTGTTTGTTTTCTGTATGTAGGTTTGTTGTTGTATGTTTAGGTTTAAATGGTAGGTTTGATAATGCATCAAAATTTTTAAATAGTAGACATTTCAGCAGTTGTTGTGTTATAGTTGTGAAACCATGGCATTCTAGAGCAAAGTTTGATTTTCCCCGATATTTTTAGCAAAGTAGATTGATGCTGAAAAAAAGAAATGTCATTTTGTTTGTTTACGACACTATTATAAAAATGTAATTGCATAAGACAAAAACAACTGTTGGACTTAAACTAGTACTTGCACTTACTTTCTTCTTTCTTGCAACTTGTTACGTTGCATTCGAACCACCCGGACTTAATCAGGTACAGAAAAGCTACATGTATTGATTCTTGGGTGTACTCTTCTGTACTCTATAAATGGATTATAAATTTGATATCGTGGGGATTTTCACTATAGTTTTTTCTTTCTTTCTTCTTCTTCTTTCTTCTTCCCGAAATCGGGTGTTTCGATGCAAAGTTTCATAAAGCAATTTAAAAAAAACTCCCACATTTGCACATTTTGAAGTAACGTTTTCCCGATACGTCTTCTTTGGTAAGAGTGAATATAACCTTTTGGGGTCTTTCCGATGTTCTGTCTTTTTCTTTCTTCAAACGTCGGGAGGTAACACTCGTCAGACTGCTTCCAACTACGGTCTTCTTTTACCTAGTTTGATCACGTGCTACATAGACTGCTGTTTAGGTCATCTCTCCACGTCATTTCGCTCTACCTATCCCTCGTTTCTTTTTTCTTGATCTTGGTTTGCCATCCAAGTATTCTTTTGGTCCATCTATTCCACTCACCCCGTGCGCGATGTCCAGCCAATCGCTACCCCACCTCTCCTTGATCTTTCATGACAGCGATATGAATCCTTCATTGATGGGTGCGGGACTAAAGCAGGAGATCTTGTGACAATCGCGCATCATACTAGGGAATTGCCGGGGGAGGAGCGGGCATCGCACTGTACATTTTAACAAAATGTGACCTTGGCCTTATTCGAACCCGCAACCCTTGTGTTATTAGAATGACGTTCTCACCATGTGAGCTACAGAGAGGGTTGGTAGAAGAGTGGGTAGTCTTTTGAAAAGCCTGTAGATTCATGTGCTTCATGCTTTGTTTATAACATTGTAATAAAAACTATTACGAATTGGTTAGTTACATGTCTTCATATTTTTGATTCGGCCCCGAACTCACTTTATATTTGATTTTCCGGACCCCGACCCCGATCCACTTACACACTTCGCTCAGACTCAGCAATCTCCTTCGATATTTCTCGTTCAAAAAAAAACTGGTGATCGTGTCTTTCGTATTGCATGACCTCGTCTTTGAACAAGTTGCCTACCTATCCGTGGTCTTGAAAGTACGTCTGCCTTTAAAAGTCTTCTGAAATGCGCATCTCTTCCTGGCTCTTATTTCTTGCCTTTCCCTTTCTGTCAGCGCCTTGCTTACTCTTTGCAAAATGCGCTATATGAGTCTTATTATAATTATCTAGGAATTATTGCTACTGGCGCACTGGATTTGACAGCCATTAGAATAAATTTCTACCACTGGTAATATTAATTTCGCGTCATCCCAACACATTATTCATTGCTATAAACTTAATTACTAGTAAATTAAAATGGACAACGCCGTTTACTTGTGTATACTTGTGTTGAAAGTGGTCACTACTGCAGTGGCTTAGATGTAACGTTATACATGCACTTTTTTAAAAAGTTTTGTGGTGGGTGAATGATGTGGGCAAGCAACATACACAAAATGTTTTAAAATGTTAAACAGTTAAAATTAAAACAAACGTTTAACCGTTTATATTGTACACTCTTGGATGTGTCAAATTTGGTGCTAATGTGTTATTTGGTCTTCCCTTAAAAACCAGGTTTAACACCGCCAATTCGGTCCAAAGCCCAGAGACCTTATAACCTCCCTATGTAGGTTATAAAATCAGAATCCCATTATAGAAGTTTTGGGGAAGAATGTTGAAGATTTTTTTTCTATAGTTTTGGAAGGTTCTGAATCAAATTTTTGGGTCCAACCTACTGTGGAAATTTGGGGAACTTTGTAAAATAAGGGGGTAAAATTAGTACAGGGTAAATTCGCAATCAAAGTTCAAATTGTTTTTAAATGTACACCAATGTATGTGTCGTTATTATAAGGATTAAAAACGGTATAGTTTATCCAGGTTCCACCTTATAGTTAAACAGGTACAGCCCTATTAAGGTTCAGGTCATCCTGGGGTACACGTTACCCATTGCTCCGATTTCGTTGAACTGGTGTCATATTGTTCGTCTTTCCTTATCGTACAAGTGTTGCATTTGGTTTTGTAATTTCAATGGGCAAAATGTAACAAGGGTCCTTACAGGGTCTATAGGGGTCACCAAAACGTGACCTCAATTGTATACAGAGCTGTCACCCAAAGATTGAAATTTAATTTTCTCTTTCGTGTGACCAGGGCAATAATTTGACACCGGATTCAACAAATTGAGGCACTGGTTGCTTTGTCCCCAGAATGGACCTTGACCCTTATCAAGGCTATAGCCGAGTAACTAAAGGTCGAACGAAACAACTATAACGAATTTTTTTAATCCATAAATGAACAAATGGCATGATGTACATTTAAACAACGTTTTAACCTGATTTTCAAATTTACCCCTGTCTAATTTTACCCCCTTATTTTACAAAGTTTTCCCCTCATTTCCCAGAGGTTGGACCCAAAAATTCTTGATTCCACACCTTCAAAACATATAAAATCATCTTTAACCTTTTCCCCAAACTTCTAGAATGGGTTCTCGTTCATAGCCCTACACTAATCTAAAAAGAGATACCGCATAAGGTGATTTTTCCCCATTAAGACACTTTTCCAGAGGGAGAGAGGAGAAAGAGAGAGTGAGAGAGCGAGAGACAGGGTGTCCAAAAAATGGTGCAAGTCAAAAGCACCCTCGTTGGAGGTGACAAAAATAAAATATTGACGTGATAGTCATTTCATGACATAAATGAATTTTGGCTTTTAAATACCGTTTACAGCAACCGATTTTGTTTTGCTGCAATCCAGAGATATGGCTATATTCTGAGATAACGGTGAAATAACATTGTGCCACTTTTCATAGAATGACTGAAAAGGCTAGTGAAAATAACAATTGCAGGAGTTGTATAAATATGACCAACTAGCTCAGAGGTTATATAGTCGATTGGGGGATAGGGGGAGAGAGTAGGGGGTAGAAAGATGGGGAGATTGCGGAATGAATTTCGGATGGGATGAAGGGTATGAGAAGTATGAGGAAGATGCGGTGGGTTGATATGAATGGTGAGAAAACTGAACTGAGGAGTTTACGAGCAGTTAGTGCGTGAGGTTTGCGAAAGGTATTGCGGAAGAGTTAGAAAAGAGTGGTGTATAAGGGACTGAAGAGAGGGGGGCGGGGGGGCTGGGTGTCGGGTCTTGCGAGGAGGTGCGGTGAAATATGGCAGAATGGATGATGTTGCTCAGGTGGTGGATGAAGAAAGTGGCAAAGGGGAGTTTAAGCATGGTTTAGGGCAATAAATGGGATGAGATTGGTAATTTGCACGTGAAAATGAGATGGGATGTAATTTAGTCTGCAGGAGAAAGGGAGGGGTAGGGGCATCTCGGTTTGATTCCCCCCTTCCCACAATCGAATCATGCATGTTTGATATGACACATTATTATTTAGGCCTTTGTCAAAGCGCTCAACCGTATCGCCGTAGGCGCATGTCGATGCGAAGCATTCTGCCAGGCGTGGCGGCCAAGCTTCATTCATAGCGCAAAACTGCCGAACGAGTGTATTGACGAGCCTGCAACAGTGACCGTAATATGAGTCACTGTGCTCTTTATAAATAGATCAGTGAATTCCCGTACGGAGTCGCGAACGATCTAAATTGCCTTGCTTTAGTCGTGTGCATAATTATGCTGCAAAACTAGCATCAAATCGTTTTTTTAAGACCGGACATGAGAGGCTTGCTACATGCCTGTCAACGAATCATTCCACGGTGGGCATAAGCTACCTGTCCCGGCCTGGTACATGGTCCGCCGCTATAAATAGCGGTGACCCTGCATTGAACAGAGGGTCCAACAAGCCTCGTTCAAAATGGATCCTGTTTGTACCGTTATTCATACAAAAAAAAATACTTCACTGGGGTTGATTCTTCACTCCAACGGATTTTTGAGTGGCAAAATATTGATATTAAACATATTTTCGACTTTAAATTTTGTCAAGTTTTCGTGATTACGTGCTACCTATGGGAACGGCGAAAACGCGCTACTTGGCCGCCCCCCCGCATTCCTGCCGAGCGGTTTTCGCAAGAGACAATCCCCGTGTTGAGAGGGCGCTATACCACATCGTGTCCATGGACTGTATGAAATAAAACTAAAGCGCACCGCCTTGATGAAAGGCTAATTAATTACGGAAGAATTCAGCTCACATCATTATAGTGCTTGATCCCTTTCCTGTTACTTCATATCAATGTTATTTTTTTTCTCAGTAAACATCTAATAAGACTCCATCAAATTAAACATAAAAATAGACCACACTCAGCTGGAAACAATCACATTATGAATATAGAAATCACATGAGCTAGATGCGTTCGGAAAAACCAGCTTGAGCTCTTGACTTGGGGTAACGCGGTCGAGCGGCCGTAGGCCCGAGACCGATGTTAACCAAGTCACGCGCGAAGCTTGTTATTTTTTACGAACGCCGTCATAGCACATTGATTAATAGCTAGCATACACTTAGGTATAATATAAAAATAACATTTTAAAACAAGATTTTTGGTTAAAACCTGCTAAAATTGGATTGATAACGAAAATAATTTGTCGCAATTTAAATTTAACATATTAAAACACTTGTCCTTGTCCCCCACCGTCTATGACGAGCGTTACCCAAATTCCAATGGGTTGTATTGATGCTCTGGCCATTAACCTTCGCGTGACAAAGCTTATTAAGTATTAAAGCTATATCTTGCTAATCGGTTAATTGATTAGTGCTTTGCTAAATACGAAGCAATATATCATGTATTTAAGTTTTTCCTTGGAGTAAAATTTGAATGAATTAAATCAACCAAGCCTATCGGAAAAAGACTATAACCCTATAATCCGGAACATATTGATTTT
This sequence comes from Ophioderma brevispina, assembly GCA_023653785.1. Classification (NCBI taxonomy): domain Eukaryota; kingdom Metazoa; phylum Echinodermata; class Ophiuroidea; order Amphilepidida; family Ophiodermatidae; genus Ophioderma; species Ophioderma brevispina. Next base: position 80,728 of record JAMKCH010000020.1, read on the forward strand.
CGTGCGAAATTACAAGGAGTTATCAGTGATTTTTACCACTACATTATTTTAGCCATTGAGTGCATTGCATAGGGTTGGATGAAGAAAACAAATAAACCAATCGTGATTCGGGTGACCGTCACTGTTATAGTATATTCTAAATTTGTACGTATCTTTATGTGTATTGTGTGTGTCGCCATTTGTGGAAGCAGCTTTGATTTCAAATGGAAACGACGGCGTCGGATGGGGAGCTTCTGCAAGCTTTATCCCAAGATGTTTAAGCTGACTTAGTACTGTTTTTGTTTTGGGGGGGGGCAGGGGGTACCCTCTATATTCACCCAGTGTTTGGGTCAAATCTTAATGTTCATGGAGAGTTTTTGTTATTTGTTTTAATTTTTGTCTTTTTTTGCAATACCCAAAGGAATGCATTTCTGCATACACATTTTAAAATGACGTATGAAAAATTCACATTATCGAATTATACATATATTTGCTGTTGTAAAAATAATAAAATGTGGCATGTCCATTTATGATAAAATGTTTGATGTAAAGAGCAATCAAGTTTTTCAAAGTTTATTTACAGGTAACATACCGCTCAATGTTCTACATACATAGGTTGCATACTTTGACACATAGATTTGTATCTTAAGTTTGCCATCAGTATAATACAGATCGCGCCGCTGTATAGTATTGTCAGGACATTGTATTTCTAGAACCATACCGGCGTGACCTCAGCTTGTTCAGTTGTGACCCCGACTTCCGATTGTGCATGTTATTAAAAATAACAAGCTTCTAGAGCTTGTTATTAAAAATAACCCCCAGTAGCCTTCTCGAACCCGAGCGTAGTAGATAACGCACGGGAAACCAATAGATAACAACAAAGAGCTAGCACGAGAAGTGTATCAACCAGTAATTATTGCCACCTTGCATAAAAATAGACCATTTGTTTTTTGGTTTTTGACTGGTTAATGGTATATGGGAGTTGGAGAGGGAAGGGATTCTAGAGAATGGTGATCTAATAATCAATCATCCTGAGAGGATAGGCTCATAAATTATTCTCACACACGTTTAGCACCAATTTAGTTGTCATTATCATAATATTTTCCAATTACTCAATTTTCTTTACCTTATTTTGGTGATGATCGAGCGCTTTTAGAGTGAACCTACCACCCTAATTTTTAGTTTTACATAGGTGATAATTATGTGAAACGATTTTCACATGATGATATTACAATAAATTAATTAGCTAATTAGAAGCCCAAAATAAAATCGGGAACTGATGGGCGCAACCAGTTACCAATAATCTCACGGCCTAGTGACCGTTTTGGCCGTCCGCGGTCAATGCTACGTCATGTTTATAGTTTGTTCGATGATTATTGTATTAAGATTTATATGTTGTTGTCTGCCGTTGAATCCGGTACGCACATCTGCATTGATAATTCCCCCAATAAAGAAATAACTACTTCACAGATTAACCTCAATACAAATACCGGTGGCCTCCTTACTTCGGATGTAAGACTTTGCCGCAGTATCCCCAATGACGATAGAGCCATTATTGAAGTCCCACCTTCCCCAGTCAGCTGGCCGATAGCACAATAGTGTCATTCCAGAACGTACTGAAGGTCTAAATTGATTTTGCGCGGTGAATTTCAAGTGATTGTTAGCATATGGCATTGATGTCACTCCAATATGAATGGCTCTACTCTAGCATTACATGCGGAAAAGCGTTTTGGCTGACATTTAGTCCCGCTTTTAAAAACATTAGAATACAGGACATTTTTGTGAGACACACTATAATAATCCTCTAAACTTCTTACATTCCATCACACACCTGCTTAGTTGTTGTCACATGGCCGCTCCATCCACCCAGCGAGAACAATAAGCCAAGCGTAGCGTGATGATTTCCTTTAAATCAATAAGCCCGATCAACCTATTCCCATTCTGTGAACAGTGGCACAATTGGTATCGCGCTCTCTCTTAGATTATTAGCCATATCTCTGGATTGCACAACACTTCGAACGTAACGACATTCCAAAGCCAATTACTTCATTTGGATATGATGTAACTATTTTTCACTATTTTATTTTGATCACCTCCAACTCTCGAGGGCGTTTTGCCTTGCACCACTTTACTGGGACACCCTGTACCAGGAGTGCGAAAAAACGAAGTGGGCCTCGAAGGTGACAGCGCTGTGTTCTGCCAATGAACTAATCCCCCCCTTTAAGTGTTTAAAGTTTTAATAATAATAATAATAATAAAATCATTTTATTTTTTTTATTGTGTCAAAGTTGTATCATAAGGTCTTTGTTAGACAAAATTAATATACAAATACTAACAAATCCAAAGTTAATTTTTTAAGTTTATTTTAAACATCATCCCTGAGAAATAAGTATGTTTTCAGGAGCCGTTTAAAAGACATTTGTTTCTGGGTGTCAGGTGGGCGCTAATATTAACCGGAAGCTTGTTCGTTCTAACCTTTTCTGGCAAATATTCATATACAACTGAACGGTTTCTGCCATGTAACAGCAAAGGTGAATTTTTCCTTCATTTCCTGATATTTACACGCTTTTCTGATTCCATATCACCACTCCCATCACATAGCTTTGATAAGACCACTCCAAGCGTGCGCCAATTACGTCATCACAGCATTCAGATATCACGTCGATAAAGTGTCGATGAATTTTCAAGGATGAGTACAGTGATTTCTGTTTCGTTTCACGAGCCTTTAACTTCGATATCGTATGAAGTAACTTTCCTATTGTTTTACATGCTTACTATCAAATCACTTGTCATAACAAACCATTTTCAAACATTAGGTTTAGAATCACAGATAATATTTGTGCTGATTTTACACAACTTTGATTTGTTTTCCTTCTGCTTGTGTGTTTTTCTTCACTCTGGTCGACAAGTATAATATGAACCTTGATGGCTGAGTGTCAGTGTTCCCACGTAATGAATAGATAATCCCAGAGAATGTTTTTGAATCATCCCATGATGCATAGCAATGTGCCTATCTGTACTGTAATAAACACATGTCAGTACTTAGGGATAAAAGTTTCAAAAACTCAGGACCACAAGATTTTCATGATACTAAACAATTTTCCTAAGTACTAGCACCTTGTGACTAAAATGATGTAAAAATGACTGGTTTTTTATGGGTTAAAATAAGTTTTGGTGGGATCACAGGGAACCCTATCGAGGTGAAATGTCCCAAAACGGGTGCATTGTGGGTTGATTCGATACATGCTCTGGATAATACCATGGCATATCTTGCGCCTGCTGCGGTGTTTATTTTAATTTTTTGGCAACTTTGTTCGATAAATGAAATGACTGCTACAGATAGCTTTCAATCCATTGTTTCGAGCCTCACCACTGATGCACGTTCAGTCCATTTGTATTCTTTTTAAATACAGCTAAAAATCCGCCTGGTGTTAGTTTTTTTTGAAAAGGTAAAAGTACATCAATATTTCGACACTTTTCAAAAATAACCACCAGGGTATTTCGAGTTTTTTGTTGTTGTAGAGCCCATTCCTTGAACGGCGACGTTTTTGACGCTCTATGAGTGAGTTGAATATTTTTGCTTCTGTAACTTTAGGTTATTAAGTGCAATTCAATAGTGCAGTACCTATCCAACTTCAGATTGTTACACTTGAATATTCCATGCAAAAAGTACCTTTCCTCTTTAATTTATAGTTGTAATTTTTGCAACATGTGATGCTCAGATGCTTAACACTATTTAAGAGTGATCATGGTTTAATTTTTTTGTACAACATCCATGTAGTCATAGACGGATAATGTAGGATATATAACGCACATTTTGTAGTGGTCAACTTGCCATAAAATGTTGATAAGACTCCACTGAATAGATATTACCAATAAAGTTTTTTACATCATTTCATATTTTTGCATCACACCATCTTATTGCTTTAACACCTTAAAGCCAGTATCAGTGATTTCTTCAAATGTAAACAAATCCCGCCCCCTATTTTTCAGCAAAGTCCATTTTTCCTTGCACTGATGTATAGAAATGGTTGTATAAATACGCCTGTAAGCGTTAAGCTTAACACGCCGTATTTGTCCAGAAATTGACGATTTTTATGCCTTTGTTTACTAATAAAAGTCGGGATCGACTTTTTAATAGCAAACAAAACAGTCGAAAATGGCATTTCATGGACCGCTTTCGCCCTTTAAAAGGCTTTAGTGTCTGTTTTTCACAAGAAAAGTATATAAGGTGTTGATAGAACCTAACACTAGCAATTTAGAGACACAAAGGGCAATTTTGAATTGGAAGAATATCACTGATAGTGGCCTTAAGTTGACATGAGGGAATTATTAAGCCATACAAAAAAAAAAAAAAAATACGCCCACGGTTTCATTGAATAATTGGTTGGGTCCCTAGGACCCCCCCCCCCCCCCTGGGCACTAACGGCAGTGAAAAAAAAAAGATGTATCTGCGAATATATATCTTTAGGAGGCAATTAATTATGTCGTTGCTCTTACTACAGCTGTGTAAGTCTATATGAAAGACCAAGTTGAATTTGAAGTTTCTGAGAAAAAGAACAAATGGTATAAATTTGGCTATATTTTGCAATAATTTTTATTGGTTATTCTAGAGTAGATTATGATTATTTATGGTTCTAAACCTTATATTGGAGTTTGCTGAGGATGGAAATGTGCGAACCACTTTTTTGAGAGTGATATTTTCAATTGTGGTCCGATGAGTCCATAGGTCAAAGTTCGGATTTTCATTTTTATTGTGGGTATGTTGTTTCTTACGTGAACCCCATTTTCTTGTGTTAGTGGCATGATCAAACTCCCATGGTTAAGTGGTTATCTGGGTTGGGTCCCTAGGAACCCCCCTTGGGCACTTACGGAAGTTTTTTTTAGCTTGGGCACTTAAGTGTTAATGGGATGTTTCGTTGCAGAAACACTGCTTTTAGTATGTTTAGAGAATGTGATTTTGTATAGGGTTGCTAGAAGGGCTAGAACATTTTCAAAAGTCTAAGAAAGAATATTAACAGAAAGTTCAACTTTATGGTCCTTTTTCTCATTCATTCATTCTTTAAAGTATTCTAGACATTTTCTCTGTAGTAACAACTTGCCTTGAGCCAATAATTACACAATTTAGGTACATACAATTGCAGTATTTGGAAATATATGACATCTCTTTATACATGGTTTGACTTGTGAGAAAAGCCTTTCCCAATCAAAGATTTTCAGCGTGATATTGTGCACCATGACCAATACAGTTTGACCTCAAACACAAACATTAGTGATCTTTGTTTATCTGTACTGGTGTAAACCACAATCAGCTGTTTAGTGCAGATTTTGCGACACCATCGCTGTATGTCTATTTGCTGGAGACGGTATGACAAATTTCCAGAAATACTTCATTTTTTTACTATTTGGTGGTTTGTTTCTACATTAAAGCAGTTATATGGAATCGTACACACTTATCCCCGATTTATAAGTTAAAAACTGCATTTCCACATTTTTTCGATTCTCTCGGATTATCGCTGCTAATCTCTTTAAAGCAGGGGACAAGCACGGTTTTTTTCTAATTATAGGCCTATCTCTATTTTGCCGTCTATTTCTAAACTTCTCAAAAAGGTTGTCTATGAACGTATCTATAATTTTATAACTCAGCACAATACCTTACCACGCATCAATTTGGTTTCCGGCCTAAACGTTCAACATATATGACAATAAATGAACTATATTGCAAAATAGCTGAGAATTTGGATAACAATCACCACACAATTGGTATTTTCTTAGATCTTAGCAAGGCCTTTGACACTATAAATCATGATATCCTCCTCCACAAACTTAACAAATATGGCATCAAAGGCATTGCTAACGATTGGATTAAGAGCTACCTAAGTGGCAGACATCAACGAGTCCTATTTAATAACACCCTTTTTTTTTTTTTTTTTTTTTTTTTTTTTTTTTTTTTTTTTTTTTTTTTTTTTTTTTTTTTTATATTAACGATCTCCCACTCTGCTCTAACACACCCCACTTTATTTCGTTTGCTGACGACACAAACATACTTTTCTCCCACCCCGATCCCATAACACTTGAACAAATAATAAATAATGAACTTATTTGTACATCGAATTGGTTTAGACTAAATAACTGTCACTGAATATTAAAAAGACAAACTATATGATATTTAAAAATAAACACAGTATACGCCCCCCCAATTAAGCTTGATATAATCACAATATACACATCGAGCAGGTACAAACTACTAAATTTCTTGGTATCCTGATTGATCATAATTTATCATCCTGGAGTTCTCATACTAAACACATCTCCAAAATCATTTCCAAATACAATGGGGTTATTCGAAAAGTTAGACCTTATCTCCCTCAAAAATCAATCCACACCCTATATAATTCCCTCATCTTACCCTCTATATCATACGGTGCTATGGCCTGTGCTGATTCTAACAACGCCGGGCTGGATTCCCTCTTTTACTTCAGAAAAGGGTTATTATAACATGTACAAATTCCATGTGGCTGGCCCACACTGACCCATTATTTTCATCTATGAATACATTAAAGATTCATGACATCTACAGGCTTCAACTTGCTAGCTTTATGTACCAGTTTGAAAACAATCTTTTGCCAAATGACCTTATTACAGATAGTTTCTTTAATACATTCACCCTCACTCATAATTACGAAACTAGACATGTTCATCATCCAATGATAAAAATGGCCAATACCGTACTATGTACCAAGGTCCCTTACTCTGGTCTACTTTGGACCCACACCTGAAAAAAAAAAAACCCTTCACTCATCTCTTTCAAAAGGAATCTTAAGAAAAATCTCTTTAAGATGTATGATACTGTCATCTCACCTTAATTTCTCCATTCATTTTTCTCTTCTTTGCTTTTCCCCTTTTTTTCATTAGTCGGACATGTTTGTTTATTGTATTTCATTGTTTGTTCTGTCCTGTGGTTGTATGTCTGCCGTGTATGTTTTTGTCCCTATGTTATTATTACTATGTAACTTTACTTGAAGAGGTCATTGCACCCTCATGCTCTGCGTTTAGCAACGTCCCATTCATCACTCATGTATTTTACATTACTTACTGTATATACTTCAGTTGTCACTTATAGTGCTCTAATATAATTATATTACTTTACTTTTTATTTCGTTTATTGGCTATTTAGCTTTTGTAATGCTAATAAATTAAAATTAAAAAAAAAACCTTTGATTTTTTCGATCGTTTCGCGGCCAAATTTTCCTTTTTTTTCTCTCTCTCTTGACCAGCTTGGAAAAAAATTTTTGAAAAAATGCGGTGGGTAAGGTTAAAAGTTGGACTTGACTAGCAAGTCAGTAAATTTTGGAGGTTAGTTTGGTGTTGTGGACAAAGGTTCGTCTCACAATTCATATTACAGAAATGATCGAACCTTCGGGTGATATTTGTCACACATAAAAATGATAACAGAAAAACTTCTTTTTTGTAACTAAATGCGTAAACACAAATCTTATGTTTTATTGTTTATCATTCAAACTCAGGTCGCAAGCATGCCATTAATAAAGCATACAAGAAAAAGTTGCCTGCAATCTCGTAGTACGCGAGAATAAGCGCTGGTCTGTCGTCTGCTCTCCATACTCGATTTTTAGCGTTAAGGTCGGTAAACTCAATTGAGACCCTTAGTTTTCTGAAACGTGGAACGTAAACGTTCACCCAAAGCATGATCTATCGTCTATGATTGGTCCAAAACGAGTCACATGACGTCTTACGTAAACGTTTACGTGCAACGTTTCGGAAAACTAAGGGTGTCTAGTGATGGAAGTTAACGTTGACGATAACGAAGCACGAGTTTTGAATTTTGCCCAAAGGGCACATCCAAAAAGGGTGGCTCTTTTTTTTTCAATGCCCTCATGTAGTCTAGCAGATTATATGGGTTCCCATGCACCCTCCTTAAAACTAAATTCTAGCATTATTTTTAGCACGAGTATGCCATCTTCTCCAAGAATTCTGATGTTACCAAAATCAAGTATTTTCCCAAGGGGTCCGTTTGAAGGCCATCATGGATTAAGAGGAATTATTCGTACAAAGTGCTTCAATTTAGTTGCCAAGTATCTCAAATGATTCACTTAATCATAAGGAATCAGAAATATATAATTTGGCATATCTGCGATTTTTTATTCACAGCGATATCTGTGAAAACGTGATAAAGGCCATTGAACTTTTTGATTGATCATTGTACAGGGGCCAAATTTTCAAAATGCTTCAATCTTGATATGAACATGGACAATCTGAAAATTTACAATTTCTACGATTTTTTTTTATTTTTAGGAAAGAGATGGGTAGTCCCTAATTCACATACAAAACAATACGAATTTGACAAGAGGTAACTTGTCAAACTCAATATGGTCCAGCGTGCCGCAGCTAGAATGTGTCTAAATAATTACACCAGAGAAACAAGTGTGACATACATGATATCCTCCCTAACTGGCCGCAAAGCCTTTAAAACCGTTGGAAATGTATCCGTTTATCAAGTTTATGCACCAGATGGTTGATATTGACTGGCACGAATTTCTGACGAAACCCATTCGCCAACATTCGCGCACTCATACGTTATCTTACGGTTGTCAATTGTCTAAAACTAGGATATATTCAAATAGTTTTTTTCCCTGGACGACCCGGTGTCATATTTTAGAGCGTCCGGTCGTTTTAGTGTCCGTCGGACGCTAAGGTTTAAATCTGAGAGTCTGACGGATACTAAGTTCTGTGTTTCATTGTCCTAGGACCCCTGGTTTTAAAATGGAGCATCCCATAGGACTGTTGGTTATAAGTCGTTTTTTGTCCGCCGGACACTACGGTTTAAGTGTCAGAGTCCGTCGGACACCAGGTTTAAATCTGAGAGTCCGACGGATACAATGTTTTAAATATCATTGTCCTAGGACTCCTGGTTTTAAATTGGAACGTCCCATAGGACTCTGTGTTATTATTTGTGTTTGTCCGTCGGACATTCAAGTTTAAATCTGAGAGTCCGACGGATGCCGAGTAATATATTTCATTGTCCTGGGACTCCTGGTTTTAAAATGGAGCGTCCCATAGGACTTGTGTGATAAGTTGTTTTTGTCCGTCGGAAAGGTTTAAGTCTGAGAGTCCGACGGACACTACGTTCAACGTTTCATTGTCCTAGGACTCCTGGTTTTAAAATGGAGCGTCCCATAGGACTGTTGGTTATAAGTCGTTTTTTGTCCGCCGGACACTACGGTTTAAGTGTCAGAGTCCGTCGGACACCAAGGTTTAAATCTGAGAGTCCGACGGATACAATGTTTTATATATCATTGGCCTAGGACTCCTGGTTTTAAATTGGAACGTCCCATAGGACTCTGGGTTATTATTTGTGTTTGTCCGTCTGACATTCAAGTTTAAATCTGAGAGTCCGACGGACACTACGTTCAACGTTTCATTGTCCTAGGACTCCTGGTTTTAAAATGGAGCGTCCCATAGGACTTTGTCTTGTAAACTGTTTTTGTCCGTCGGACACTAAGGTTTAAGTGTAATAATGGGTGTAAACCATAATTATAAGCAAGTAACATTACTTATTCCATTCTTCTGTGAATCCTGCAAGTTCTCAGCACTGCCTCCTCAAGTCTGTGCTTCCGGTATCCCAGGCAATGCGATGCCTAACAAGATCAGTATCAGGTCCTATAACCAGCATGATTACAGGGGCAACACACTGCTAAACCCTTGACCTCAATTTCCATACTTGATTCAAGTCCCTCGATGCATTTGTATTACCACAAATCTAGGAGATTCCTGAGCCCCCATCCTCCTGACATTTTAGGTAATTTAAACAATTCTAAAGAATACATTAAATTAACATAATTAAGAAATAACCGTGCCTTTTACAATGAAATACTGTAAAAAAAGTACAGCATTGACTGTAATTTTGGAAATACAGCAAAATACTGCAGATTTATGTTCAATTTTCCAGGCTTATGTTGACTAAATTTAAAGGTGGAACTTTAAATCGAATTCTAATGAGTATCAACGTATTATACACTATTATGAATTTTCAATTATATGATTAAGTACTTAAATTTACAGGACAAATATACTGCAAATTTTACAGGAAAATCCTGGCATCCATTCTGCAAACACAACCCGGTATAATACAGCTTTTACAGGATTGCACTCAAATTCATTGTATATTTTACAGTTTGATGTAATGTATATTACAATAAACTGTAAATTTTACAGAACATGCACCGTAAAAAAATGTCGATATGTTACAAAATCAGTGATTTTTTTTTCTCCACGCATTCGACTTTAGGAAATTTTGCTTATTGTCTATTTTGGAGCTTGTTCATCCTAACTGGTTGTATACCATACTCTCTCAGATTTGAATTCCATAATGGAGTAAGGGTGGTTTATTGTGTCGCCTAAAGGAAGGAAGACACATAGGATCACTTTGTCCACTGTTGTTGTCGCCTCTTGATGTTGACTGTTGATGATATTGTCTGTTAATGATGTTGTCTGTTGGTGATGCTGTCTGTTGTCAAAAAGGGTTGCCTGTAATATCCGCATACTTCGATGGATTTCAAACAAAATTGAGTCATAGGTGCAACATATGATCCCTCATTTGTAAATGAGGTCAAAGTTCACATACTAAGGTTAAAGGCCATGTGTGGTTAAGTTGAAATTGTAAAATTGACCTTAATTGAAAAGTTGAAGTTCAATTGGAACCAAACTTGGTTTATGGATATTACACGGAAACTTTCATTTATGAGATCAAAGGTCACACGTCAAGCTGAAAGGTCATATGAGGCCTATCATTTTACAAACCGCGACCGCAGACGATACTAGCGGTCCGAAGACCGCGATGTATGTTTTTCCTTTGGTATTTTTCCATCATCTTAGCTGATTTTTTTTTTTTAATATTTAATTCTAGTAACTTAATTACTTGTATAAGATTTAATTGTCTATTTTGTAACTCAATCAGCCATATATCCTCTGGTCCGAGATAGTCTGAACTCATAAGCCTTCCTTGGAGGGTGGACTAATTGCCTGGGTCAGCAGATTACTCCCTGAATGACTATTGTTCGTTGTGAACTAAATTGTGCACAATTTCAATTATTTTAGTATTTGTCTTTGTTATATACTTCATTTTGCAACCATGTGTGTTTTTCGTTTGTACATTACAATTTTATGCATTGTATTTGTATTTGTCGTTTGATAATGATATAATTGCTCCTATTTTCTATGTAAAGCGCCTAGATTCATCTGCATTACGACCTTAATTTCGACTATAAGGGGAAAAACGTTATTCATATGTACTCATTAATACGTTAGGAAGAAAAACTCTTTCCGTAAAAGGATATGAATATTAATTTTATGCAAATTAGTTCTAATCTACTAGAATAACAACATATATGAATATTAATTAATTTGAATAACTATAAGAGCTCATTATAACCTATTGAATAATTCAATTTTCCCGCTATGGTTGTTTTTGGTGTTATTATTATTATTATTATTATTATTATTATTATTATTGATTCGTCGGACTTCCATATTTAAACCTTGTTGTCCGACGGACTCTTAGTTTTAAATCTTGGTGTCCAACGGACTCTCACACTTAAACCTTAGTGTCCGACGGACAAAAACAGTTTACAAGACAAAGTCCTATGGGACGCTCCATTTTAAACCCAGGAGTCCTAGGATAATGACACGTTGAACTTAGTGTCCGTCGGACTCTCAGACTTAAACCTTAGTGTCCGACGGACAAAAACAACTCATCACACACAGTCCTATGGGACGCTCCATTTTAAAACCAGGAGTCATAGGACAATGACACGTTGAACTTAGTGTCCGTCGGACTCTCAGACTTAAACCTTAGTGTCCGACGGACAAACACAACTTATCACACAAGAATTCGGAAATTGCTTGCTTATATGATCTTACACCCATTCTCTTTGTGCATAAATTGTAATTTGAGAAACTTCTTTGAGCTACTTTGTGAACTTGGGTTGACATGATAGTCTGATAGTCTATAACGAAGAATGTGTGTACTTTGATCAATATAGTCTATAACGAAGAATGTGTGTGCTTTGTTCAATATATCATATAAAACTAGTGCATTTTCTCCCCGTTTTTGACCTTTGACCCATGTATGTGACCTTTGACCTCAGATTTGTTCTGTTCTCAGGTCAGCTGTCCTTTTGACCAAATGTGGTGGTCATAGTGCATTTCTACGTAAATTGACCTCGAAGTGACCTATGACTTTTTCGGGTCACTCTGAAACTCTGCAAACAAAGGTCAGGTAGTCCTCCTTACCTTCATGTAAACTATCAGCCCCGTATGTCAAAGCATAACGAAACGCAGAGCCGTACAGACTCGCAGACAGGCAGATATCATTTTTAGTAGTATAGATATTACATTATATAGTGTCTTTTGACAGTTTGGACAGGTATTTTGGAAAAAGTGCCCCATTCCAAGAAAAGCGACTTTGAGAATATAACACAAAGGTTTATTTCCATATGATATAATTAAGTGCATGAAAATGAAAAATGAAAACTGGCCAAATCACATTGGTACAAATTAACATCAGGAACAACGATGCCATTTTACAGACGCATAAGTGAAAGGGCGCTTTTGCCACAGATCATGTGTTGAGAGCCGCCTATACTATTTTTGTTTGTTTCAAAAGGTGGGGAGACAGCCTTGTGAGACTGTTTATCTTGCAATATTCTAAATATTTACCTCAAATGTGCAAGCTATTATGGAAAATTTCCATTTTATATTTTTTTTTAGGATTTTGACGGCCATTTTGAAAACCAAAGGACCCAAGCTATAAGAAATGAAATTGGGAATTTCAAACCAAGTTGAAAATCTATTCCTTATGATGTCAATAAGCACTTGAAAATGAAAAACTTAATCAAACTTCAGAGGCAGCCTGACCTGACTTTCAAAATTAAAAACATAATGGCGACCATAAACAAATATTTACCTGGCAATATTTGTATTTTATTCGTGCCAAAGTCTGTAAACTGTTTACTGTTAAAAAACCTCCAATTTTTTTCACCTACAAAATTAAAAAAATAACACTGTCTGCTGTACCAATAATTCAAATGTGTATATTTGTATGGCACACAAGGTTTTTAGATTAATTTGCAGGTGTTGAATTAAATAAAAAAAGTTCAAGCTCAATCGGAGTTTTACTCAATTGTGAGTGTTTGCACTCCACATTTTTTAAAAATACTGCAATTAAACTTTCGTCATCCCCCCTGGCAAGATGGCATTCTGGAATGTGATCTCAGTTGACCTTTGACCTTGATATATGACCTTTGACATCATTCACATATGAAGAAACCCCTATTGCACCTTAACCCCAGGTGCAAAGGTTACAAAGACCGATGGTCCCACGGACAACGGTTTATAGAGAGCGAGTGTCCGACGGACGGCACATTATAGAGAGCGAGTGTCCGACGGACAGTAGGTTTCAGAGACTGGGTGTCCTACGGACGCCCAGTCTCTGAAACCTGCTGTCCTACCGGACAATTTTATTAGGTAGGACAATCAGTTTCTTTACACCGGCACTGAATGAAACAACGTACCTCACCATTTACTGATATTACCGATTTCAATGCTTTCAAAAAGAGTGGCTTGTTGATTTCGTTAATGGTGATGGCAACTTCAATTCAAAACCCACTAACCAGTTAGTGTCAGGTTCATCAAACTCTAGGTGATGCAGGAACCTGCTTTGTTGGAGTATAAATGATCCAGATCCAGACTTTACTCCGATTTCCATCTAACTTCATATCCAAGATAGTGCAAAGTATACTTTTCTGGATTGCTCATGCTGTTATCTACAAACAACCACCAATTTTGTCAAGAATCCATGCATTCTGAAACTTGGACACCTATCAATGACAAATCAAAAGTTCAATGGCCTTTATCTCTGTAACTGAAAATCGTAAATATACCAAAGTATTTTTTATTACCTTACAAAGAGACGAATTATTTTGAGAAATTTTCAACTAAATCGAACGACTTTTTAGGACTGATCTCTTTAGTGTAGGCCAGTAAAAAATAGAATGATGCTTGCCTTAACCCCAACCACTAATTGCCAACAGAATCAATTCCAACAGCATTGTATTGAGATACCTTAAAGACAACATAATCAAAAGTCCTCCTAAATCCACAGGAGGGAACTATATTTTAATGGGGGCATGGTTTATACAGCGGGTCAAAAATATGAAAAGTATCAAAAACGCGTCGAAAGTATGCCAACGTGTTCGTACATTTCCAGGATTAAAAAAAGGCTATGGTTTGGCCATATCTGCAGGTTGTGTTTCAATAGTTATGAGTCACATAGGTTCAAGTCCCAAAAACAATGGGTAATTTTCAGATATACCGGTCGTTGTTGAAAAGGGTGTCAAATTGTTCCGTCTAATGGTACAGAACCCGAAATATACTGGGTGCACCATCATATAATATTAAATATTATAATATTAATTGCATAATTGGAACGCAAAATGTGACTGGGGGGCTACAGGGTCCATGGGAGGTCACTAAGTCATAGCCTCTGTATGCTTATATATAACGGTCAAACCAAGAACTATTTACATTTACTTATCTAGTGGGACAAATTTAACAGTTTGCAAGCAAGTCCGATCAAAATCGACCATTCTATGAATTTTTACCCCAGGATTACCCTGAACTGTTATGACCTATTGTACTCCACTATAACGCTGTAATAGCTTCAACTATACCTTTTTTTAAACCTTAGGGATTAGCCCAATAAATTGGTACATCATTTAAATCAATTCGAACAAGTCTAAATTTTTTTTACCCCATGTATAAACTGCCCCCTTATTCTACATTTCCACTAGTTGATTTTGGTAGACTTTTAATATATTTCTTTTGGCTATTTCAGAGTAATTAACACCACAATTTGTTTTCTGTTTGCACATTTGTGTGTGGTCCAAATCTAACGTAAATCAGAGTGCAATGTATTTCTAAAACAATTTGTATTTATATTATTCTTTCTTTAAACTTACTGCATAATGGGATTTGCACTTCCGTTAAGTGCATAGGGGGGGGGGGGCTCCTAGGGACCCATTCATCGATAACCACTTTCCCAAAGGAATGTTTAGATGAATTCACCACATGTTAGAAGGATTCAAAGACATCAACATTACATACAAAAACGAAAAAAATTGTTCAGTAAGAAAATTAGGGGCAAACATTGTATTTTAATTTTGCGTCAAAATGTGCGAAAAAGACACTAATTCGTTTCTGCATTTTCTACGGCACTAGATTCACCTAGACTTTTGCTGATTGCTTTAATTGGGTGAATGATGGAACATATTAAGCACAAATAGGAATGTCTTGTGGCCCTTTTTATATTTTTTTAGGTTTAAACTTGTATCATGTCATAGGTTTCTGCAGTAAACCGCTATACGATGTATAAAATATTATGGACACCATGGCCTACAATACTTTGCAAGAAGTTTTTGATTATTTACTTTTGTTTACACTAGGAGTATGCATTATAAAATCAAATCACAGGATCTCTATTAATATTTTTAATTTTGTCATGGGCACTTCCGTTAGTGCATAAGGGGGCTCCTAGGGACCCAGCTAATTATGCAAAAACGACCTAGATTTTGAAATTTTTTTGCACCAATGCAAGCGCAACTAAAAGTTAGACAATACAAATTATAACAAAAGCTATTGGCAGCGTTAAAAAAAGCCGGCCGAAAAACAAAAAAATGGGTCCCTAGGAACCCCCCTTTGCATTAAGTGTTTATTGGTGATTCAGATGCTGTTTATTTAATTTGTTCTTGGTATTAATGCTCTTTGATAACCCTTTAGCTATCCAAGGCTATATAATGGATCTTTTCTTCTGTGAGGGTGTTTTTTAAAAGGAATGCTTTCCATCATCAGTTTCGGTGTATTTTTTGAATGAAAAATTTTTTATAAATCCTCATATATAGTCATGTACCTTCCATTTTACCCAGAGAATTTTGGATCTGAATTTATTACGTTATCGTCCATTCAATGTTTC